>LPNX010468978.1:109964-146533 GCA_001517045.1 Pseudotsuga menziesii
ACTGTAAACCCATTTATTCTGCAATACCCTTTTTCCTGCAGACAACTTAACCAGATCCCAAGTCTGGTTTCTTACCAATGAGTCCATCTCCTCATCCATGCCTTGCTCCCACTTCTTTCTAGTTTCTACATGCATTGCTTCTTCAAAACATTCTGGCTCACCAGAATCAGTCATCAATAAATAATACAGTGAAGGAGAGAATCGTTCAAGGGGTCTACTTAACCTGGTAGACCTTCTTACAGTTGCAGGAGTTTTAGGTACCTGCTGCTGCTCTTGATTTTCTGGTGCTTTTGGAACTTCATTTTCTTTGATTTCATCAAGCACTGTGTACTCTGTGTTTTCCTTTTCTTCTTTATTTCCTACAACTGATCTTTGTACATGACCTTTTCATTGAATACTACATCTCTACTCCTAATGATTTTGCAATTTTTAAGATCCCATAAGCGATAACCAAAACCATCAACCTCATATCCAATAAAGGTACATTTCTTGGATTTAGCCTCAAGATTTGTTCTATCATCTTTATCAATATGGACAAATGCTTCACAACCAAAAGTTCTTAGAAATGAGTATTTTACCTGTTTACCTGTCCATGCCTCCTCTGGAATTTCACCATCCAAAGCACTTGAAGGCCCTCTATTTATTAAATAAACAACAGTGTTTACAGCATTAGCCCAAAACTGTAAGAGAAACCCTGCATGCAATCTCATACACCTTGCACGCTCCATGATCATTCTGTTCATCCTTTCTGACACGCCATTTTCTTGGGGTGTTCCAGGGACTGTCTTCTCTCAACAAATCCCATTGTGTGAACAGTAACTGTCAAACTCCTTGCTGCAGTACTTTCCTCCATTATCAGATCTGAGACATTTCAACCTTTTTCCTGTCTCATTCTCAGCCAAATATTTCCACTTCTTAAAAGTATCAAACACATCAGATTTCTATCTAATGCAATAAACCCAAGTTTTTCTAGTTGCATCATCAATAAAAGTAACATAATAATGAGAGCCACCAAGAGATTGTACCTGAGCTGGTCCCCATACATCTATATGGACAAGCTCTAACTTTTCACTCTTCTTTTGTTTCCCAACTCTGAGAAATATAACTCTCTTCTGTTTTCCATAAACACAGTTCTCACAAAATTCCAAACTTACCTACTTCAGATCTGGAAGCAGTTTCCTTGAGTGGAGAATCTGCATCTGCTTCTCACTCATGTGGCCAAGCCTATGATGCCACAATGCTGCACCTGTTTCTATGGAAGATACAGAAATAGAATAATCAGTGTTATGAGGACATAAATATAATGTACCTATCCTATTTCCTTTTGCAATTACCATTGATCCTTTAGTAACCTTCCACCACGTTTCTCCAAACGTAGACAAACAACCACCATCTCCCAACTGCCCTGTTGAGATCAGATTTCTTTTCATAGCAGGAATGTGCCTTACATCCTTTAGCAACCAGTCATTTCCATTATTTAGTTTAATCCGGACCTTACCCTTTCCAACAATTTTACATGGTTCATCATCCCCCAATAACACATGCCCAAAATCACCTTGAACATAATCATAAAAGAATTTCCTATGGGGTGTAGCATGACATGAAGCCCCTGAATCTACTACCTAGTAGTCACTAGTATTATCTAATGCAAGAATCAAAGCATATTGTAACACATCACCTGCTACATTAGCTTCCTGGGTAGTCTCTTGCTGCCTCTCACCTTTCTTCTTTGGTGCTCTGCAGTCCTTCTTTAGATGTCCTTTCTTACCGCAGTTCCAACATTCTATTTTTCCGAATCTGGACTTAGATCTTCCCTTTTTAGAATTGCCGCAATTTCCTGGGCTCCTTCCTCTCTCTTTTTGTATCCCTCTGCTCTCCATGGTCAACGCATTACCTGATGTCTCACCTGTGCTTTTCCTTCGCATTTCCTCGCTAAAAATAACACTAACAACATCATCAAACTTAAGAGTGCTTGAACTAGGGACAGAGTTACTTACAGCCATGACCAAGCTATTCTAGCTTTCTGGCAATGAGCACAAGATTAGAAGAGCCCTAACCTCATCATCAAAGTTCACTTTTACAGAACTTAACTGACTGGTAAGTGTATTAAACTCATTTAAATGGTTAGCAACAGATCCATTTTCCGACATATTCATATTAAATAAACGCTTCATTAAAAATACCTTGTTAGAAGCCGAGGGTTTTTCGTAGAGATTACTCAATGCGCTCATCACACCCTCTATTGTTATTTATTTCGAAATATTGAAGGCCACCGACGAAGCCAGGCATAGTCATATTGTTCCTAGTGCCTTTCTATCAAGAACCTCCCATTCTTCATCCTTCATAGCCACTAGCTGTTTTGCTTTTTCACCCAATGGCAGGTACAGATATTTCTGGTACAGATAGTCCTCCATTTGCATCTTCCATAACTGATAGTTTTGGCCGTTAAATTTATCGACCCTAAACTTTCCTTCTTCCGCCATTGCTCCCACTCGAACCAGGAACCCTTCTTTCCTGTGAGTTTACAAACCAAATAGACCTTTTGGCTATGATACCAATTGTTAGAAAAACAGGACCAGAGAGCAATAACAATTATACAGTTAAATCAATAAAAAAGATGCAAAAACACATAAAACATTATAGAGAGACACAGATATAACTTGGTTCACCCAAACGATGGGCTACGTCCACAAACAAATTTTCCAGTCCTTTTATTTCAATCCAGAAAGATGAAGGGATACACCCTGCAGCAAAACCGCTGCACTTCCTCTTCACGCTCTCACAGTCTCTCTTCCAGCACAATACAATGCCCACATCCAGTACAATACAGTACTCACATCCAGTACCATACAGTACTCACATCCAGTACACTGTAGTACCCAGTACAATTCACAATGGAGCCTCCTCAAGCCTTATAAAGGCTTAATCACATGCAATACCATGGGACAATACCATGGGCTACAACAAAACCATGTGCCCAAACCATGTGCTAGACCTAACCACCTTGACTCAATCCAGAGTCAAGGTTAACACATGCAATACCATGGGACAATACCATGGGCTACAACAAACCATGTGCCCAAACCATGTGCTAGACCTAACCACGTTTGACTCGATCTCAAGTCAAGGTTAACCCTAACAAGAACAGCGGTGTATGTACAGAACTGTACTCCACATAGAGTACTCGAGAACAAGAATCCTGAAGAAATATTATTTGGAAAGAAACCAGAAGTCAGATATCTCAGAATATTCGGCTGTCTTGTGTACATACACATTCCAAAAGAGTAGAGAACAAAATTAGAGCCTTCAGGAAAGAAGGGTTAATTTGTGGGATACTTTGAAAGCTCGAAGGCTTACAAAATCTATTTCCCAGGATACAAGAAGATTGGCATTAGCAGGGATGTGGCATTTTATGAAGACAAAACATACAACAAATCCAGAAAGAGACCTGCTGAAGAACCTGAAGAAGCAGAAGCACCCAGAATTCATGATACAACCATGAATGAAGAAACTCAAGAAGAAGATTGAGAATATGAAGAACCACAAAGACTTGTAGATCCACCTCTGGAGAAGAATCCTCATAAGAGGAAACTTGCTTGGGTATGTGAAATTATCCAAGGTGCAGAAAGGTATGGGGCTCCAGAAGAGAATCACAGAGAAAGAAAGAGGACCAGATCCTGCTCCGGGTATGTAGCCTTACTATGTGATTTCATTGATAAAGAACATTCCAGTTATGAAGAAGTGGCAGAACGGAAAGAATGGAAGGATGCTATGATCGAAGAGTACCAATCGATCATGAAGAATGATGTTTGGGATGTTCTCCCAAGACCAGAAGGGAAGTCAGTTGTAACTTCCAAATGGATCTACAAGATCAAGCATGCTACAGACGGTAGCATTGAAAAATATAAGGCAAGATTTGTGGCTCGGGGTTTCTCTCAGAAAGAAGGAATAGACTATGAAGAAACCTTTGCACCTATAGCTAGATACACTTCCATCGGATCAGTACTTGCTTTGGCTACAGTAATGAAATGGAAGATACACCAGAAGGATGTCAAGACTTCCTTCTTGAATGGTGTAGTGGAAGAGGAAGTGTATGTAGAACAACCACTCGGTTTTGAGACACATGATAGAGAGTCTCATGTATGTAGATTGAAGAAAGCCTTTTACGGTTTGAAACAGGCACCCATGACTTGGTATGGTAGAATTGACAGCTTTCTATCGAGTTTGGGCTTTACCAAAAGTAAAGTAGATTCCAACCTTTACTACAAGGTTGAATATGGAAACCCAGTGATGCTTCTACTGTATGTAGATGATCTATTTGTGACAGGCATGGATGGGTTGATTGCTGATACGAAGAGAAATCTTGCTATTGAGTTCGAAATGAAGGACTTGGGTATGATGCATTATTTTCTAGGTATGGAGGTGTGGTAGAGTGCAGATGGAATCTTCCTTGGATAAGGGAAGTATGCAGTAGAGATCCTGAAGAGGTTTGGGATGATGGACTGCAAGGCTATGGCCACACCTATGGCATCGAACCTGAAGCTATTGAGTGATGCTTCATCAAAGACGATTGATGCTACGATGTATCGTCAGATGATTGGGTCCTTGATGTACCTGATGAACATGATACCAGACATTTGCTTTGTTGTGAACACCTTGAGCCAGTTCTTGACAGATCCGAGAAATGTTCACTTGATTGCTGCAAAGCATATTTTGAGGTACCTGAGGGGTACAATTGATTATGGGCTCAAGTACGATGCAAATTAGAAAATTAACCTGGAGGGTTATTTTGATTCAAATTGGGAAAGCAGTGCGATCGATAGGAAGAGTACTTCAGGATGTTGCTTCAGTATGGGATCAGGTGTGATCTCTTGGTTTAGCAGGAAGCAATCCTATGTGGAACTGAGTACAACTGAAGCAGAGTATGTTGCAGTTTGTTCAGCTAGTTGTGAGGCAGTATGGCTGAGGAAGCTACTGTCTGATTTATTTGATCTCCAGTTGGATGCTACTTGTATACATTGTGACAACCAGAGTTGCGTGAAGTTGTCAGAGAATCTGGTGTTCCATGACAATTCGAAGCATATCGAGATCAAGTATCACTATATTAGGGATATGGTGCAGAGGGGAGCAGTGAAGCTCCAGTATGTTGCGACGAAGGAATAGATAGCTGATGTATTGATGAATCCATTTGCTAGGATGAAGTTCGAGTACTTCAGGGAGAAGCTTAGTGTTCTCCAGATCGAGGTTTCCTCCAAGGGAAAGTGATGAGACCCATAGCCATTCTGACATGGTGAGAGGATTGGTTCCTTCCATGGTTAGATGTAAGGGCCGAGACATTTTGTCATGGTCAGAGAATTTAGGTTCATTCCATGTCAGATATGAGTGCTGGCCATTCTGTCGAGTAGGAAAAATGTAAGGGCAATTGCCATTCTGGGAATGGAGGCACCTGGTTAGTTACTAGGAAAACTCAGTCTAGGATTGAGAATCCATTTTGATGTGATAGAGGGATGTGTTCCCACTTGATCAGATGTAAGGGCTGAACCATTCTGTCATGGATAAAGGATTAAGTTCCTCCCATGTCAGATGTGAACACCTTGAGTCAGTTCTTAACAGATCCGAGAAATGTTCACTTGATTGCTGCAAAGCATATTCTGAGGTACCTTAGGGGTNTTTCCTCCCATGTCAGATGTGAACACCTTGAGTCAGTTCTTAACAGATCCGAGAAATGTTCACTTGATTGCTGCAAAGCATATTCTGAGGTACCTTAGGGGTACAATTGATTATGGGCTCAAGTACGATGCAAATTAGAAAATTAACCTGGAGGGTTATTTTGATTCAAATTGGGCAAGCAGTGCCATCGATAGGAAGATTACTTCAGGATGTTGCTTCAGTATGGGATCAGGTGTGATCTCTTGGTTTAGCAGGAAGCAATCCTGTGTGGCACTGAGTACAGTTGAAGCAGAGTACATTGCAGCTTATTTAGCTAGTTGTGAGGCAGTATGGCTGAGGAAGCTACTGTCTGATTTATTTGATATTCAGTTGGATACTACTTGTATACATTGTGACAACCAAAGTTGCATGAAGTTGTCAGAGAATCCGGTGTTCCATGACAATTCGAAGCATATCGAGATCAAGTATCACTATATTAGGGATATGGTGCAGAGGGGAGAAGTGAAGCTCCATTATGTTGCGATGAAGGAATAGATAGCTGATGTATTGATGAATCCATTGGCTAGGATGAAGTTCGAGTACTTCAAAGAGAAGCTTAGTGTTCTCTAGATCGAGGTTTCCTCCAAGGGAAAGTGATGAGACCCATAGCCATTCTGACATGGTGAGAGGATTGGTTCCTTCCATGGTTAGATGTAAGGGCTGAGCCATTTTGTCATGGTCAGAGGATTTAGGTTCATTCCATGTCAGATATGAGTGCTAGACATTCTGTCGAGTAGGACAAATGTAAGGGAAACTGCCATTTTGGGAATGGAGGCACCTGGTCAGTTACCAGGAAAACTTAGTCTAGGATTGAGAAGCCATTTTGATGTGATAGAGGGATGTGTTCCCACTTGATCAGATGTAAGGGCTGAACCATTCTATCATGGCTAAAGGATTAAGTTCCTCCCATGTCAGATGTGAGTGTTGGCCATTCTGTCAAGTAGGACAGATATAAGGGAAACTACCATTCTGGGAATGGAGGCACCTGGTGAGTTACCGGGTAGCTCAGTCTAGGACTGGGGGCCATTATGATGTGATGATAGGATTAGTTCCTACATGATCAGATGTGAGTGCACGCCCTTTCGATGTGATGTGTTTACACATGGTCGAATGTAAGTGCAGAGCCTTTTTGACAAGATGAGGTCGGATATAAGTGCTGAGCCATTCTGGCGCGATGTGTTTACACATGGTCAGATGTGAGTGCTGTGCCTTTTTGACAAGATGAGGTCGGATGTAAGTGCAATGCCTTTCTGACAAGATGGGGTCAGATGTAAGTGAAGATCCTTTTTGATGTGATATGCTTGCACATGATCGGATATAAGTGTTGAGCCTTTCTGACAAGATGAGGTCAGATGTGAGTGCTGGGCCTTTCTGACAAGATGCTGTCAGATGTGAGTGCTGGGCATGTCTTTCTGACAAGATGTGGTTAGATGTAAGAGTTGGGCGGACCATTCTGACTTAAGTGTTAGATATAAGTGTTAATGAAGACCTACAGGATTGACTTTGTAGAACTTCCTGTGATGAGAAGAATCGAGATAGCACCATTATGAGATAGCAGATGATGATCCAGACTTGATGATGATCCAGATCAAGTGATCTAGCTGAGATGATCCAGACTTGATGACAATCCAGACCAAGTGATGATCCAGTTGTGATGATGATCCAGACTCGATGATGATCCGGATCAAGTGATCCAGATGTGATGATGATCCAGACTTGATGACGATACAGATCGAGTGATGATCCAAAAATGATGAGCCAGTAGCCATTATGATGCATATCCCGTGATGAATAAGACTTGAAGAAGAAGATGACTTGAAGACTCATAAGAATCAAAGATGAAGAAGAATTGAAGACAAATAAGACTTGAAGACTAAACAAGACTTGAAGATGACAAGATGATCCAGTTGATGCAGAAAAGAAGACCAGTGCTGAAAATTGTGTCGAAAGAATACCTTCTAGTTAAGAGGGAGTGTTGATGTATTTGTAACTTCAGAATGTATTCATCTATGTATCTTATGTCTTGTAACCCGATGTTTATTATGGTATGTATCTATTATGTAATTGAGTCATGCTGTCATGCCTTGATGTTTCGATCAGGAGGATTAATAATGTAAACAAGTCATGTCAAGTCATTGTGGGTAACCCTCCGATTGTCTAAGGGTTAAAGTCCCTGCAGTTCCGGGGCACTAGGGTTATTAGACTCTTCTAGTAGAGGTTGGCTCTAGTATGGTTTTAGTCATTCCAGGATTAGTATAAATAGAGAACTGGAGTCTCTATTTAGAACACAACTCATACACACTCAAGTGTAACACATAGTTGAGGAAGGAGAAGACACTAGGGCTAGAGAAGAAGAAGGTTACTGTTGTCGGGAGATCACTTACTGTATTGGGCTTTCTATTTTGGTGCTGATTCTATCTATGAGGAAGTTGCGGGGTTTTCTCCATTTATGGTTTCCCCATGGAAAAACACCGTGTTCATTGTCTCTTGTGTTTGATTGCTATGCTTGTTATTCTCTCAATTAAAGATCCTAATAATTCTAGCTTAATGTTGAAAAACTAACATGACTCCCAAAGATTACCACATGTGAAATATATGTTTTTTCACTAGTGAACACGTATTTAGATGTCTTCTCTTCCAAAAAATCATGATGACTTCTATTCTTGATATACAAAACTCTACTGGTGGCTTCTTCCCATAATGAGGTAAATAAAACTTGATCATGCATCATGTATTTTGCATCCTCACATATTATTGTATTCTTCCTTTCAACAACACCTTTCCACTGGGGATTGTAGAGTACTGTCAACTATAAACATATTATTTCATAACTATAGAAATAATTAAATGCATATGAATCAAATTAACCTCCATTGTCAGATCTTAAAGGACAGATATTGTTTCCAATATGATTCTCAACTAGGGCTTTGAATTCCTGATACTTGTTGATGGTTTCACTCTTAGCCTTTAGGAAGTAAATCCATGAATTTCTAGAGAAGTCATCTATGAATTGTACATAGTATATATATCTACTCAGAGAGGGTGATGCCATGGGACCACATACATCATAATGTATTAACTCAAAAATCCATTTATATATAATAGAACTTCTAGAAAAACTCTTCTTAGCATTCTTCCCAAGAGCGCAACCCCTACAATATCATGCTTAAATCAAATATAGGCATACTTTTGACCATATTCTGTAATCATGGAAACACTTTGTAATGGAGGTGCCCAAGCCTCTTGTGCCATAGCTTGCATGGACTGACTATGTTATGGATAATAGCATGAATGTAATTTCCAGGTAGTTTGTAGATACCTTCCTATCTAACTCCAATCATAGCATGCTATTTTAAGTCTTTGTTCTTTGGCCATAATAGCGCTTGCTTATCCATGAAGATAACTATGAATCCTTTACCTTCAAGAACCAAAACTAATAGGAGCTTATTCTTCGATCTTGAAACATATAGAATGTCCTCCACATGTAGTACATCAGCTGAGATCAACTAGAAGGAGGTAGATCGAACTCCCTAGCTCGAATAGGTTGTGTTGTCTCCCAACTCCACCTTTCACGTGAAATTTTTCATGTTCATATTAGTGATGGAGCACTTATACCCAGTCATGTGTTTGGATGCACCATTTCCAACTAACCATGTCTCTACACTTGTGGTGACAGATCGAGAAATGGATGAGACAAGTTAATATTCCCTCGTCTCATTTTCCTTGGATGCATTCTTCTGAGTAGTTTCATATTCTGTAGCATTATAAGCATGAGACCTTCCTTTTCCTCCTTGTTTTGATTTACACTCCTTTTCATAATGCCCCTTTTTCTTGCAGTTGTAGCAGATCTGACCTTTAACTTGTCAAAGCCTTTATTGTGTAGCTTGTTCTTTGGATGAGAAAACTTCTTTTGAGAGAAGTGCTTCTTTCATTTCTTCATCCTTGTCATAAGATAAAGGTATTCTTCTATAGATGAAGTTTCTAGGTGCTAATGTTGATGACACCAACAAATTGTGGCATCAATGGTTGGGTCATATCAACTTTGGGACCTTGCAACATATGGGTTGTTTAAAGATGGAAGATGAGCTTCTGCATATTAAACTACGTACGGGTGTCTATGAAAAATGTATGTTGGGGGAACACCATCATGAGGTATTTCCTAAGGATTTAGGGGGCAAGTCTTTGAACTTCTTGATCTGGTTTATAAGATATTTTCACGCCTATGACCACTTCTTCGCTTGGTGGGGATAGATGTCTCCTTACCTTCATTGATGATTTCTCCTACTTCCTTTGGGTAAATATTATTCATTCCGAGGATGAAGTCTTTAAGAAATTCAAGGAATAAAATAATTGTGAAAAATCGCAGTGATCATAAGATCAAATCTATTAGGACTGTTCAAGGAGGAGAACATTTTGATGATGAATTTCATCCATTTTTGACATCTTGTTGCATTGTTTGACGAAAGCCAATCTCTCAACAAGATGGAATAGCTCATTGAAGCAATAGAGCTATTATGGAAATGTCTTGTTGTACGTAGCATTCTCTTTAGGGTGATTTTATGTTATGGGGGAAGTAGTCTTCAATACCTATGATTGAGTTGTTGAATCCCTCTTTTTACAAGGCCATTTTTGTAGTGATGATATAGTGGCTTAGGCAATGAAGGCTTAGTATTTAATGAAGATTTGTTTTAGTAAAACATAAATTTAAATGATTTGTTTAAATTTAGTTATTTAGGATGGTTGGAGGTGAGTGAATAGTGCCAATAACCCTATTCAAGATGTGGAGTCTTGGGGATTCTAAGAGGCCTAGAAATTATGAATCAATGGGAGTAAATATGTTGTGCATACATGTAGAAATTTACCTATGAATGCAAAATTAGATGGCTAGACAAACGTGTAGAAAACCTTTGCTTCACATAGCCTACAGAGAAAAGCAAATAGAGATTGATGAATATCCCCTTTTTCATGCCCATAGGCTTACATTCGTACCCACAAAGTTGAGCTTCCAGAGCTGATTGTCATCCTCTGCTACTGTTGACATTCTGCCTGTGTGTTTTTTGTATTTCTGATTTATTGCTGATTGTTGATTATTTTAGCAAAAACCAGTGATTGAGATGATTAAACTAAACTTTTTTTAGTTTTATTTCTATTTGTTTTCTCTTTTGAAGTTGTTTTTATTCCTTTCAGATGTTGCAATAGTTTAGGTTTGTCAAATTTTGGGTTTAGGGTCCTCTTGTTATGTATGCAGAGTTTACTTTGTTGACATTGTTTTACCGTCTTAGTGTTTAGCAACTTTTCAATGCCATGTACTACTGATGATCATCTTTATGCAGCGTGTTATCCAGGTTTTTGGCACCATGTACAACAACTTATGATCATATTTACGATGGTTATTATCCAGGATGAGGGCTGCACTACAGTATCAAGAATGACGGTTGCACTGAATATATATGTAATTATTAATTTGTTGAATCTGAATAGTTACATTTGAATGGTAATATGTATTTGTAAAATTGACCCTTTTTTAATAGCAAAATGATAAATTTTAGATGTATCTTTTTGGTATGGTATTGACACATAATTCATGTAGAATTTTGAACCAGCCCTTGTTTTATTTGAGAACATGGTTGATAAATGCTATGATAAAAACTCATTTTCAAGGGATACAAATAATAAAACAAGGTAAATGTTACAAGCATTTAATGTCAATGAGTGTGTTCTTATTGTGTAAGAATAAAATATTTATGATTCAATTAGATGTAGATGATGAACTTTATTGTTGGGTTAATTTTTTAAGCTTCCATATGAAGATAGACCTCCATATCATTATGAGGGATAAGGTGAAAATTGTTTTGGCATCTTCATGCTCATGTTTCATTGAATGAAAAGGCTGTGTGGTGCACTTTCATATATGAAGCTCGATGAGTGTGAAACTAATGCCAAGTTAGTGGAATTGTTTTAGAATCTTCATGACATAAATAATGGGGATAAGATCACCCTTGGCACATTTGTGAATCTAAAATTGTTGTATTTGATCACCATCACTATTCATGCAACATAATGTTCTTGCTTTTCATCAGCCTATTTTCAAAGTTTTGAGTATGTGCATGAGTTATTTTTAGAGAACACCAAAAACACCAACATACCAATATGTTCATGAGTTATTTTTTCCATGCACCAAAAACACCAACATACCAAGATAATCAATGCATCAAAATGTATCATTAAGTCATGTGTCCATATTATAAATAGTTGTAATTTTTCAAAACTACTTTATTGTCTTTTTGAAACTCATATATAGGAATGTAAGATGAGTTTATGGTTGGCATGTATGAGCATACTGAAATAGATTAGAGTTAGGGTTTGAATATCTTCTTTAGTGCACATAATATAAGGAGATTGCATGAACCTATCTTATGACTATGACAAGGCTTCCGTTGTAAAGATTTTGTGAATATTACATGGATGAATCTTGTTTGCACCCAAACAAAAGGAACTAATAGAACATGTTTTCCTACAATAGAACACACTTTTAAAAAGGAACTAATGATTTAAATGTCATGGAAACCCTTTAGACATGATAAATACAAAGAAAGGGAAATGATATTTTCAAATAAGGAAATGTAGTTCATTATAATTTATATCTAGAATGGTGGAAGAATAGGCTCATCAATACTATGAGTTGATCATCTATAATCAAGAACTATTGATAAGAAAAATAGACTATTGGTTTTAATGCTCGTAAAATCTTAAGGTTATGGTAATGGAGTTTTCTATTGAATATATCAGCACTTTGAGCTTTAACGAAACTTATAATCAAGAACTATTGAAAATATAAATACACTATTGGTTTTAATTCTCGTAAAATAAGGTTATGGTAATGGATTTTTCTATTGAATATATCAGCACTTTGAGCACACAAAACTTAAGTAATTTTGAGGAAGGTCAAAGAGGGAGGTTGCTAAAATTGATATCATTGTATGTAACCATTCTATTTGTATAAAAAAAAATATTAATGAAAATGGAACCAGATGCAATGGAGGTGTAATCCTTAATGTTCTTTCATTTTGTTCTCAATCCAACTTATTTTCATTACTCATAAATGCCCTCCATTTCTACATTACATAAGGTTTTCTTCACATAAAGTTGAAAAGAATGTTTCAATATATTATACTCCTTTGCTTTAAGTGTTTCCCTCTACATGTGAACAATAAGAATGAGAAAAATGTTTCTAAGTGTAACAACCCAAAATTTAATATATTAATTATAAATAAAAACATAGGAAAATGTTGGATATAATAAAATTGATTTCTTAACTAAAAATAAATATTTAATAAAGAATTAAAAGTTTTATACCTAAATGAATTTCGTAATTGAATGAAACTATAGACATTCACATTTCAAGTTTAGTGGTAGTTGAATTTCAATTCAACTTTGAGATAACTTGAGGTTGAGCTATATATTCATTAGTTATATTTAAATTAGTAATACAAAATCATGAGATTGTGCCTTCTTATGTTTTAAAAATATGTAACAAGTTAGAAATAGAAATTTTGTTCCGTAATGTTTAAACTCAATATTTATATTTAAAGCCATTAAACATCAGCAACATGAAGAACATATATATGAATTTACCCTTATCAAAACTGATAATATATATTTAAATTAATATTGATAGAAAGAGCTTCTCTTAGTTTCGAGAATTTAACATATATTCTCTACTGACGAGGCCAACCATGTNTTACCTTTATCAAAACTGATAATATATATTTAAATTAATATTGATAGAAAGAGCTTCTCTTAGTTTCGAGAATTTAACATATATTCTCTACTGACGAGGCCAACCATGTGAAGGAGGAAGCTCATTTGGTCCCTCCCACCCACCCACCCTAGAATCAAAGAACAAAAATCCATCAACCTTAATGTATTTTTCATTCATACAAAATGTGCCAGTGGCATATTATCAAGAATGGCATTATGATCTTCTATCAACAATTTCCATTGTCGATTCTTGGAATTTTTCCTACTCTTCACTACATTCAACTGCATTTGGGCTGCTCTGACCAAATTACTATATTGAGCACATATAACATCTGACTCATAGCCTTGAAAAAGAATATGGTCTTCACATTTCCTTACTTCTGCAAATAAATGTCCCATTATAACCATTGAACCCACACCATACATATAATTTGATGGGTCTTTAAATTCTTTCATCAACGTGGTTTTTGACCTAGTGCATCTCAATAAATAAAAATGCACTTTTTTTCTGGATTATCTACCAGTTCAATGACAACAAATACATCACCTTCTCTAACCAAATCAGAAACAGGATCATAATCTTTGTGAATCATAAGCACTTCATTATCATGCTCTACATCACCGATATTTCCAAATGGGGGAAATGGTGTCAATTCTTGGTGTCTCCATGGTTTCACAAATTTGTTAGTCTAGTTTTGACACTCATCCAAGGACTCTACATCATCAATACATGCAAGACAAAAGAAAGAGTACTTGTGTTTCTCGATTGCGTGTCTATTTTCCATTTTATTACTCATTGTTTTTGAGATTGCAGTACAATTATGTGGCATTGATCTGTCAACATCACCCATTGCAATATTCCAGAAAACCTTCTCACATTACCCATCCTTTCATTGAATTCATGGCTCAATTTTTTTTTGCACCAATTAACAACATCGTTTGAATTTGCAAGGCGAGAATTAGAGTGATTCATTTGATATCTCCCGAGTGCACATTTCACGCAGGGCCCAGCACCATCGTGTTCTCCTTTTCCATGTCCTTTTTAAAAACAGCTCCATGTGTGTCAAACATCTGTGTTTCTATGAAGGCGAGACAACCATAAGAATGAGCGCACTTATTTAAATTGACCAACACAACCATTTCACCACACCCAATGTTCTTTAAAAGTGATATGTCTCCTTGATAATTCTTTATAAAGCATACCAAAACAATGTTGGACAAAACATGTATCATGTGTACGATCATCACTGATGTAGAAATGATACTCCTTAATCACTTCATGATTATTTTCATTGCTATCAAAACCATCGACATCAAGCTCTGCATGTCTATACATAATATGAACAAGTATAGATACCTTATCTGAATGATAATACTCACTTTGTATCTCCTTTTGCAGAGTGAAAGTGTAATTTTCAGCAATATCAATGGATATATTGTTCCTTTTCTAAATACATCTCGTGATTGATTGAACTGTAAGTCCTACCATCATGCTGAGTGAGAGTGCCTGATATATTTATATATTTGATCCCTGAACAAATTCATAAAATCTATCAAAGAGATATCACTTTCAACTAAATTAATCTTTCTTGATGTTGAAGTTGAATCTGTAACATGAGTATAATCAACATATTCATATCTCTTCCATTTCACAATGCAATTTGATATTTGAGGATCATTTGCATCAATGTGGTAGTTAGCATTAAAAAGGGACAAATTAGAACATTCCTCGCATTTTTTACCCCCAACGCATTGTTTCTTATAGAATACTTGATCATTCTCTCATGCACATAGTATTTTAGATACAAATTCACGAACACTCGTAGGAGGGGGGTTATTTGGCCAACACTGCATGCCACAATCTAGAAATGTCTCATAATATAATTCGAATTCTACATGGTATTGACAACAACATGTGTCACGAACAACGATGGGCCTGTCATACCATGGTTTAAGATTCACAAATGTGCTAAGGGAATCTTTGCATCAGCATTACTCTCCATAAAAGTTTTGAACATTTCCACTTGATTGATCGCTGTTATATGTTTGGCATGTGTTTCATAGTTTCCTTTTGATATACGACGTCACACAACATCCTTTTTCATTTGGTAAGACATGAGAGTTAAAATGCCAACACTCTTTCACCCTGTCTCTCACATTATCTGGAAGTATATCTTCATAAGGTTTCCTACAGATAACACCCTAACATGCAACTTCATCATCCTCATCTAATTGAACTATAATGTTTTTATGCTTCCATAAACTTTTTCTTGATGTTTTTAACATTCTTGCAGTAGTCCTTAGGGTTATATATATTATATTTAAGTAAAAATTATAAAAATATATCAAAATTTATTTACTCACCAATCATGGGCTCAATATCGACGCTACCCATAGTTTTCTCCACATTTGTCATTTCCTCGTCACCTCCATGCTCTTCATTTATTTCATCAACATGTTCCTCGACAATCTACATTCCTTCATCACCACCATGTGCGAGGTTCACATTTTGCATTTCTTCATCACTGCCAAGTGCCTCCACATTTCTTTCCATTGCTCTTTTTTCTCTTAACTTTCTCATATTTTCATGCTTTTTTGTCCTTCCTTGCCTCTTCATCAGTTCTAGTGTGATCATGTTTTTTTCCGCAGTTCCTTCGGTTTCCCATGTTGAAGGAATTAAAACCTAAAATCCAATGCATGAAAAGATATGAGAATTGGGAGTTACATACATATATTGAAAAAAAGATAACAACAAACCTAAAAAGAGTAATATGCTAAGAACTATTGTACGAAAAACTTATAGGTACATGCCAAAACAAGGAGTTGCACCAAAGAACATAAAATTACCTAGATGTAGTCTCAAGAAAATGCCCGCCATATAAATCAAAGGTTAAAGTAAATGCTTGCAGCATATGGTCAAGTTGTATTCTATTGATATTTCTACCTAAACATGATCTCAATTTGTATTAAGCATGTCTGATGAAAAACTTATGGATCTGCCAAAATAGGGTTTCAGGATAAATTTTTGAGAAAGTCTTGAAAATGACTAAGTGTTGGAAAACTTGCTCAAGTGGCCTTGGGAAAATGACCGCAATACCTAATGGGTGAATGATAAAAATAATTTGAAACTACCATGCTCTAGATTGTTAAGAAGGATATCTCTCCATAGTCTTAGTTTTCATAGAAGGTGTTTGATGAAAAAATTAACAGCCTACTAAAACAGGGGTTCAAGTTGCTTTTAAACCAAAGTAGCAAATCTGCCTAAGTGGCCTCAGGGAAATGCCTACCATAGTTTGTGGGTTGAAGAAAATTATCGTACCATATGGTAATTCTATAGATGGGTGTTTTGTCTACCTGTGCACATCTTCAGATCGACTTGAAAGTTCCTAAGGAAGAAGTTATGGATCTGCCAAAATAGGGTTTCAGGATAAACTTTGGAGAAAGTCCTAAAAATGACTAAGTGTTGGAAAACTAGCTTAGGTGTCCTTGAGAAATTGCTTGTCATACCTAATGGGTGAATGATTAAAAAAATATTAAACTACCATGCTCTAGATTGTCAAGAAGCATAGCTCTCCATAGTCTTAGTTTTCATAGAATGTGTTTGATGACAAAACTAACAACCTGCCAAAACAGGGGTTCAAGTTGCTTTTACACCAAAGTAGCAAATCTGCTTAAGTGGCCTCAAGAAAATGACCGCCATAACTTGTGGGTTGAAGAAAATTACCACACCATATGTTCATTGTGTAGATGGGTGTTTTGTCTACCTGTCCACATCTTTAGATCAACTTGAAGGTTCATGAGGAAGAAGTTATGGATCTGCCAAAATAGAGTTTTAGGATAAACTTTGCAGAAAGTCATGAAAATGACTAAGTGTTGGGAAATTGGCTCAAGTGGCCTTGAGAAAATGCTTGTTGTCATTAATGGTTTAATGATAAAAAAAATATAAAACTACCATGCTCTAGCTTGTCAAGAAGGATATCTCCCCATAGCCTTAGTTTTCATAGAAGGTGTTTGATGAAAAAAATAAGAGCCTACCAAAACAGGGGTTAAAGAAAATACCTTGATAAAAATAAAAAAATTTGGCCTGAAGAACTAGGATAATGTGAAATCTCAGCAGATTTGCAAACTTTGATATGTGAATTCCCGACTGCAATATGGATATAATAACTCTCGGCTAAAAACTGCTCTGCCAACTTTTGGCTGAACAACGCTGTGCCAACTCTTGGCTGAAAAACGCTCTGCAAACTCTCAGCGGAAAAATGCTCTATGAACTCTCAGCTGAAACATGCTCTACAAACTCTCGACGGAAAAATGCTCTGCGAACTCTCAACTGAAACATGCTCTACCGACTCTCAGCTGAAAAAATAGTTTACAACTTCTCGATTGAGATAGATAAAAGTTCTCTTAGATAAGAGACTATTTATACACCTCTCAGCTGAGAAGTTTTGGAATCTTGTCAGAATCATCGGAGTTTAATGGTGGGCCCCTAAAAGATTCTTGAAGAAAACTCTTGGCTGAGATATATTTTATTTTTTCGTCCGAGAGTTTAAAATAACTTTCGGCCGAGAGATTTGTTTAACTCTGGGTTATTTTTTGAGCAAAAGTAAGTCTCTCCCAAGAAAATTTAAATCTCTTGGCTGAGAGGTTTTTAGTCAACATTTCCACTACCATTTCTGTAGTTTTCAGAAATGTATGACTTTAGCAAAGTTGAAACATTGCAAAAAATGAGAATTACCTGTTAGAGTTTATACTAGTAGATTCATCATTCAATCTACTTTCTCATCATATATATATATATATATATATATATATATATATATATATATATATTTAATTTCATTTAGAATTTCTATTTTTGACTATTTTTTTTCTAAACTTTATCATTAAAAAAACTAGTGACTTAAAAATCAATGAAAATAAAAATTCAATATCGCCATGAAGATGAAGCTAAACAAATTTTAAAAACTCACAAGATTGTTCCTTGCAGTGTCCTCTTCAAAAGGGTGCTTTTAGTTTTTTTGATAAGAGTTACATTTGAAAGAAAATGAGACGACAAAACCATGTGTCAATAAGGCACCGCTTTTCGTACATATATTATTTCGATAAATAATAACAATAGCATATAAGTCTGAAAATACTAAACATATAGTCCATGCACAACTACAATAAGTGTATATTATCATTATACATTTCCTTTCCCTAAAATAAATAACTATATCTAAGAAAAAAGGAGGGCACAGAGGTCACTCATTATTCATACTTAAAATTTTAAAGTATATGTCGTTGGTGCCCTCCAAATTTTCCCCACTATATGTCGATATTTTTTTTTTATAAATATGAGTACGTAGGTAATTCAATTCTATAAAACATTTGTGTTTACTTCAAGGTGAAATTCCTAAGGGAGATATCGGTTTGAATGGGTTGAAGTTGAAAAACATACAATTTTGCAATTTGTTTTGTCAAAAAACAAGAAAAAGTGTTTCCCAACTTCATGTTTTCACCCCATCATCATCATCATCACCACCACCACCATCATCATCATCATATTCTTCATCATCAATACCATCATCACCATCACCATATTCATCATCATCATCACCACCATCATTACCACCATCATCATCGTGATCAACATCATGATCATCATCATCATCATTGACATTGTCATCATCATCATCATCACCATCATCATAATCATCATCATCATCACCATCTTCATCATCATCATCTTCATCGTCATCGTCATCATGAACATCATCATCATCATCATTAACATCATCATCAACATCATGATCATCATCTACATCATCATGATCATCATCAACATCATGATCATCATCTACATCATGATCATCATCATCATGTTCATTATCGTCAACATCATCATCATCTTCATCAACATACTCGTCATCATCATCTCCATTATCAACATCATCGGCATCATCATCTCCATTATCAACATCATCGACATCATCGTCTTCATCATCATCACCATCATCATCATCACCATCATCATCACCATCATCATCGTCATCATTATCATCATCATCATCACCATCATCTTCGTCACCATCATCATCATCATCATCATCATCATCACCATCCTCATCCTCATCATCATCATCATTGTCAACACCATTAATGTCATCGTCTTCATTGACGTCATCATCATCATCATCATCAACATTGTCATCATCATCATCATCATCATCATCATCATCAACATCATCATTGTCGACATCATCATCATCATCATCTTCATCTTCATCATGATCATCATCATCATCTTTTAAAGTATACAAGAACAATCTATAGTTCAGCCTGAGACTTAATCCATAAGGATATGGTTATCCTATTCTAAAACAAAACTAATTCGCTATAACTATTACCTCTATTATACCTCTATTATTTTTATTATACCTCTATTATTTTTCTTTTTGATCAAGATATGAATAGGAGTATGATTCAAACCACCTCCAGATTCAATCAAATATCTAATTCTCTATAACTATACCATAATAACCTCATTAAAAAATATATCTTATGTTTAATCTAAGTGGTTGATTTGTCCAATATAGCATTTGAACCCCAACAATTTTCTATACAAAGTGAAATTTAAATCAGCTATAATAATAACCCTTCCTTCCTTTACACATGGCCTATAAAAACACAAATTCCAATCAACATGGATTTCTTCATGAGACCCATAACAATTAACACATAAGGTATGGCCCAATTCTTTGAGATAGAGCTTGGTCCATATACCTAATTCAATAATAGAAAATGATAGCAAATAAAATGAATTGGTAGAATTTGTCAATAGACCACTAAGATTACCAATTGCATATAAATACCTATAATCATAATCTTATAAAAACCTTCCTAACTACTAAAAAACCTTGTTCCCCTCACCCATGGTTTCTTTCACTAAAAGAAAATTAGGACTGTGAATCTCCACCATCCTAGCAATGGAAATTATTTTTGAGGGACTTATAAGACCTTGATTGTTAATATATAGAGAAATCATTCGAAATACATGTGGGTTTTTTGTCTTCAAGTTAGTGACATCAACCATGTAAACAACCCTTTATAAGTGTGAAGTGAGAAGGATAAACTACGACATAGTTGAAGCGGAGTGTGAATTAGAGGNCGAAATACATGCGGGTTTTTTGTCTTCAAGTTAGTGACATCAACCATGTAAACAACCCTTTATAAGTGTGAAGTGAGAAGGATAAACTACGACATAGTTGAAGCGGAGTGTGAATTAGAGGAGAAGGATCTTTGAACCAGAGGATATCCACGTGCCATTTGAGACCACACGGAAGAAGAGGAGGAGACCCACAAAATTACTAAAGGAGAGAGGCCTTGTGCTTGTTTTCCTAGAAGAGACCCAGTTCCGTGCCAAGAGGAAATCAACACCACTGGAAAGGAGACCGAGATGTCTTCAGTGAGTTAAAAAATCAACCAAAAAAATTAATCTTTAAAAATTGATTCTCTGTAGAGAACATAAAAATGAAAAATTGCATAATTTTATAGAAATGCATTGTGCAGATCACTAGGTTCGTTTGACAAATGCATTAATTCCTTCACTGTATAGCAAATTTCACTTTTTTTTGTGTGTGATTGGGGGTTTGGAAATGATTTGGGTGTACTAGGGTTTCAAATTTCAATGTTGCACAGTAGAATGCACCTAGCTTCTCTCACTAAAATGTTTTTGGTGAACTTAGGATGGGACTAAGTTTCTTACATTCCTAATAGTCCAAAAATTTGGAAATGTGAGGGTACTTCTCCAAATTATATCAATGACACGAGCATATAGAGGATGGATGAACATCGCCACTGCCATCTTCGTTATTATCTAAATAAAAACAGACCCGGAGCTTTGTATTTGTTGTCTCTGCTATTTTTGTTTTAATATATATTGAAATGTATCCCAAGAACATCCTTGAACTAGATACTTTCAAATTATCAAGACTCTTATCTTTTTAGGTTACAATCATGATTGCTTGGTGATAAATTCATACATACACATAGGTTATACATTAATGGGTTAAAAGTACTTTGAAAAATGTGCTAGGTATGTGATAATTATTGTAATCTGATAAAAATGTGTAGAACATTTTGTCTCAGTCAAATGAACTTTAGTCCAAGGGTAGCCTTCTTCCATAAACAGTAAGGAATATTATACAGGAGCAAAACAATAAGATGATTTCCAAGATACAACTCTCAAATATAAACTCTCGTATATAAGAGAGTACCTTAATTGGTAAACCCTAACATAAGCATGTTTATTAACAATCCTTCAACTATGTATTTTTTAAATATCATGTTGATATATGGTTTCCATGTATTGATCATATGGACCTAGGAAGGATTAATCACAACATGAGCACAAAAATATGTTCAATTTTTTAACATTTGGTGTTGTTATTTATGCCCAAATCCAATCATTAGGAAATCCTATGATATCTTTCTTCATCAGTAGCAATACTTGAGGAAGAACATTACTGAAATTGTCAATTGGGTAGGATTTCTATGCTGTAATTGTACCTTAATTATGAAGGGTTCCTTGGGAAATGAGAGTTTTGATGAAAGATTGGTAAAGCTACAATGCAACATTGGTATGGGGCAAGTCTTACATTGGGTGAGTCTGAATGGGTAGTTCTACATGAATGCACACCATTTTTTTAACATTGGGACTCATTAGTACTTTCTAAGACCAAATTAGGTCGCGGGGAACTACTTTTGCATTGTATCTATATTGTGAGATTATTAACATGAAATATTTAACCAGTTTCACCTCATATCCCAGATTGAGGGTGGTAACCATAGTGGATACTTGTCACTAGGAAAATTATTTGTGAAATTGCTTCATCCTTCATTTTCCTCATGATGCAGTCCCATATTCAATTTTTAGGGTTATCCTTTCCTTGGAATGTTCTCGAGTTCCTTTCCCTCCATATTTCCCAGAGAACAAAGTGGGGGAAATGTCCCACAAACGGTTGATAATATGGTTATGTAATGGTTTGCTGGACCATTCCTCCAAGGTGTCGGCTGGATTATTACTCACTCAGTTAGAGCAGTAGAAAATCTCTGCCCTGAAGTCCCAAATGGTAGAAGTGAAAGTATAGGAATCTAGGAGATTCTTAGAGGTCTCATCCGCTCCCTTATTGGGTGTGAACTATGGGGTTGGAATTGGTCCTAGTGTCTATGACATTCAATAGGGTTTGAAATATGGGGCTAGAATTGGTCCTAGTGTTTATGACATTCACTCTACTCATATTCCAAGCACTGAAGAAATTGCAGATCGTATCAGTATGTGTGGTATGAGAAATTGTGGAATCTTTTGTAGGGGTTCATAACAATATCACATTCTCATTAGTCAAGCATTTGCCATACATTACATAATAGGCCTTAAGCATGAATAGTGAAATGCTAATATGTGATTGGTTGATTGCATAATGCATTCATTATGATTAATTCTTACTCTTCTTGTGCAATATTTTAATGCTCCATCTCTTTCTAGTGCATATAGTTAATTTATTCACATTCTATGGAGTGGAATTGTGTTCCAATGGTGATTGGTATATTTTTATATTCTAAATGTTCAGAAAAATTACATCTTCATGTGTATATTTTAAGATTGCTATATGAAATCAGATATAGGAACTTTGTGGTGGAATAATAAAAATGATAGAAAGATATGAAAGAGTGTATAGTAAGAAACCTAACAATTACAACCCCTCCTTAATCTTATGTTTTTTAGAGGAGGAACACATTATTCTATTTTTTCCAAACATGTAAAATAGTGTACACATAAACATTCCAAACATGTAAAATAGTATATTACAATTTCATGAATTTATTTTCCTATTATTATATATGCTTTTTCACTTTGTCAAAAAAATTCACCAAGGCTTCACAATGCTTTATAATTTAGCAACAGATTTTCCAAGACATTACAAAGTCATATTATTTTGTGAAAGATTTGTTGAGATTTTACACAATTTTATAATTTCGTAAAATATTCGCCAAGATTTTACAAGATCATATAATTTAATGAGATATTCGCCAAATAATTATTTATACATTTATATTATTGGTAAAATAGCCTACAATATTTACTATGTATCACGAGGATTCACCAATTTATTATACATAGAAATTTAGGCGGGCATCTTAAAGAGTGAGTGCATGGTGTTGGTGGAGGTTTTAGATGCAACTGGAGTTTTAGAAAATTGATCATCTTTATGCCATAAATTTTTATTTTCTCAACTTTTTCATAAAAAAATGTCACATTACTAGACAATGTCCTCTACATGCTATAAAAAATACAATCCATCATCATTAGATTAAGACCTTCAAAATCTGCACTAACACTTGGCATACTAATTTCAAGGTCTTACGAGTTATATGCTTTTAAAAAATAGTTAAAATTACCCATTTTATCTTAGAAAATAAGTGTCGCACTAGTACTATTTTTATCTACATATTTGTCAAATTTTGTATATTGATTCCATCATTTAGGAATTCAAAGGATGCAATAAGATGGACATATACGTTATCATTTGCTGGAAAAAAATGTTCAATGTTAGAAAAAATCAAAATTGAGTTAGTTGTGAACATTTTCAATAAATAAAATTTATATATGTGGAAAGGTGATTCAATTACATTTTTTTTATAGAAGCAAGATTCATTGTGTAGGTAAGTAAAAGATACCCATGTAAGTTGAAGGATGTTTATTTTTCAGTTTTGTTGCATCTAAAATACAAAAAGAGACCATCATTAGCTTGCACTCACCTAAAATTATCCCTGCTTTCAAGGCCATCAGCATAGCTTTAAGATATTTATGAAAGAGATCTTTCATATCCATTGTATACAAAAAACAATTATTACAGATAGGGATGCTAAATTCACTTCAAATTTATGGAAAGGGTTGCTTTCTCGTTTGGGAACACAAATAAATTTGAACACAACATATCATGCCCAAACATATTGGTAGACTAAGAGAAAAAACCAGGTAGTTGAGGACATGCTTCGCATGTATGTTATGAACATGCCAAAGAAACCTGAAGATTATCTGCACTTAGTTGAATTTGCATATAACAACAACTATCAAAACTCAAATAAGATGAGTCCAATTAAAGTTTTGTATGGTTGAAAATGCAGCACACCTAACAGTTGGGATGAATCCACAAACATGGTTATGCTTGGACCTAATATTCTAAAAGAAATGGTGGATATTGTCTTAACAGTAGGGAAGAATTTAAAGGAAGCACATGATCGACAAAAAATCTATGCATATTTAGAAAGAACCCCTAGAGAATTTCAAGTTGGAGATCACACTTACCTTAAAGTCTTACCAAAAAGGAGTTCCCTCAAATTGGGTAGTTATGAAAATATATCCCCAAGGTTTTGTGAACTTTTTCAAATCCTGGCCCATGTTAGACTATTATCATATAAATTGGATCTTCCTATTACTGCTAAAATACATAATGTATTTCATGTTTCCTTACTGAAAAGATATGTACATGCACCTAAACATGTAATTGAATGGGACGTTGTTAAGGTGGATCTCGAAGGGTACTTTCATTCCAATCTTCTATGCATACTCGACAGGAGGGAGACACTAATAAGAAACAGAAC
Source organism: Pseudotsuga menziesii (assembly GCA_001517045.1). Taxonomy (NCBI): domain Eukaryota; kingdom Viridiplantae; phylum Streptophyta; class Pinopsida; order Pinales; family Pinaceae; genus Pseudotsuga; species Pseudotsuga menziesii. Next base: position 135,081 of record LPNX010468978.1, read on the forward strand.
AATCACGTAGGTAAATGTGCAATGGAGACATTTCAAAACTGAAGAAACAACCTTGGAAATGGAGGATTCCATGAAGGAGGAATATCCATACTTGTTTCAGACATAAGTGTTTAATGGTGAGGATGGATTGCCTTAAGGGGGAGGAGAATGTAATACCTCATATCTCCACTTGTTTATATGTAATAAGAATGGAACAATATCCAAGTAAGTAGGAACATTGAAAAAAAAAGTTTTGGATTGTTTATGATTAAACTAAACTATGTTGTTGTTTCTTTTAAAATAACTCAACAATGGGAAAATATACAAGAGGGATTCCATTAGAAAGAGAAAAGAGAATCTAAAGAAAGAAGTAAAAAAATTAATAAATAAAATAATGACAATAATAACTAAATAAAAAAGTAGAGGAAAAGAAATGGAAATTGTTCTAAATAAATGTAATTATGGGAAATAGGGAACTAATCCAAGAAAATTTCCGAAAATTTCCTAACTGGATGTAACCAAATTAAGAAAAGGGTAAAAAAGAAACAGGAAAAAAAGAGGGGAAGAATCCGAGTTAATGCTCAAAGGGGGAAGATAAATAAACATTTATTTTTCACGTGAATGTGATTATGCAGTAGAGGTATGTTGAATTCTAGTACAATGTATTAAAAGGTAGTCCAAAATACCAAAACAAACCAGTGCTTGAAGCATTGAGTGGTACCTTCAAGGTGTTGACCAGCTGTAGCCGAGGTACAGTTAGAATAATCTTCTTGAATTGAAAAAGAGACTAGTTTAATTTTATAACTAAGGGTTAAAATTTACAAAATATTTGTGAAAAGAGATTAAGAGAGGAAACTTCTCTCACTCTTTGGTGGAATCCCTCCTTGGATCGAGGGTGAACTAGCATGACACAAGGGAAATGTTTCTTGCATTCTATGGTTGGGAGGACCATTTCTGAGTTATTCTAGAAGAACGATTAGCATTCTACAAAGTTTCAGATAAGTTCCTTTTAATATTAACTCTAATTTTTTGTTTGGAACCTGTGTCAACCCTTCTCTTTACTTTGTTTGTATATTGTTGTTGGATGCATATGCTTTGTAAGTCATCCCGTGAGTATATTTTATTATCCCACATTCATGGGGAGTAATAGTTGTTTAGATTATACTTAGTATATAAGTATGTGTTGAGGCCAATGAAGGCATCTACGAGTTATTTGTATTGAGCTTGCTCTAAGGAGGTTTCCGAACAATACATTCCGTCTGTGTTATGCTATTTCTGTTGTATCGTGCATTTTCATGCTATTTCTGTTGTATCGTGCATTTTCATTATTTATTGCCGAGGTTTTTTTCAATAGTACCAAATGTTATCTTTCTTGGGCCAATAGATTACATGTTTCCATCGTTTTAGTGTAAAGCCGAGAATGGATAATTGAGGATATTTATTACATGACATGATCGAATATGTGAGAGTATAGAAATTTATTATGTTGAAGTTACTATCAAATAATGAGAATATGTTGAGGTTGGTTTCCTTGTCTAAAACCTTGTTATTTATTCAGAATAATATTAAACTGTAATCGCCCAACCGTTACTTAACAAATTGATTCACTTACACCAGACAATTAAATACAGAAACTCGTTTTTCTTTAAAAATAAATCTCAAATACATGTTCACAGAATTGAATCTCTAAATGTAATCATAAGAATGATGTAGACCAACTAAAAGTTTTGAAAATCTCTGATAAATGGTGAAATCCCATGACTACTAAAACTAACCCTCGTCAACGTAGAGTGTTAATATAGAAATTCTAAATTCGATCTTCATAGAGTTTAATAACCCTTTCCCTCTCCCCAAAAAATATATATAGGAATTAAAATGCTTAGAAAAACAATATTTTACTAATATGCTTACGATGTACCTCAAGTGTGTTATTTTAAAACTTAAAAGAAGAGAAAATATAGTGAATATCATTTACAGTCCTTACAGTCCAAGCATCTATTATTTCAATATTATTCTAGTTTAAATAGAACAAACAACAATTCTTATACAACTAAAGTTAACAATCTGTGATAACTGCCCAATCGGGTCAAACATGGGACAAATTCTTAACATTCAAGTTTAGAACTTGAATAACAATAATAATGACACTTAGGGTTCAGTCACTAAGAAAATTAAAAAATCCATATTCTTTTCGAGCACGACAATGAAAAGGCAAAGAATCTCGTGGCAAGCTAAGCCACCCACGTATAATCTTTCTTATTACATTTTAATAAAGTTGAAGTAGCCCTTTTGCAAGGATTGAACCAACCAGTAAAAATATGTTATTCCCCAAACAGTAAAAATAAGTAACAGAGATGAAACCACCCTTCATTCATGCCATATGTCCATAGAAGGAAGTGGGATTACCGAGCTTGAAGCTCTTGACTTCTTCTCGGACCCTATCAGTCGTAAACCTAAAAGTTGGGAAAACATCATCAGACAAACACAAATTAGTAGCTGTTTATTGTGGAATAAAGTAAAATCAATGATACAATATGAAGGAATAAGATCAACAAAATGCATTACGATTACCTATCTTCACTCTTGTGACTATAATGGATTCCAACGCACTCAAGAAACCATTTCTCTAGTAAGACATTTTGTTAATGATTAAAAACTCCCGACGATTCTCACCATCTAGGAATCACCTAAAACCTTCAATACAAAAAAATAAATTAGCTCGATTCATATGGTGAAACTCTCCTTTCCATTGTAAAGGACCGAGACAACTTTGTGAATCAATAATTAATAGAATGATACCCAAGAGATATAAATCCTTGCACCTTGACTTTATTTTACATATTTTCCATTTAATGAACAACTAACTTTTTTTCCAGACGAAAAATAGCAGTTCCTTGATATTCATGGTGAATCAAAGGTAACAAATTACAGCATCAAAAAGTCCATACAAGTGACTAGTCAAGAGACACATGAAGAGTATGATTTATGCAGAAATAAATAAATAAATAACTGACTCCAAACATCAGAACTATATAATATAGAAGGGTATCCACAGACATATAGAGATAATACTAAGAAATCAGAAGAGTTTCCCAAGGAAGGTCTCAAGCAAGTTGTCAAGAGCTTCACCACCAGGGTGGAACCATCAATCCATAAGATACAAAAAACCAAGAGGATTAAAGAGCCATAATCCAAGAGAAGAGTAGTTCAATGAGATAGTGCTCCTCAAAATAATTGCATATTGTCTGATCCAATGACGAGACCCTCATAACATTCCATAAAGGATAGTGACCTGTCGGCATGAGGAGACCTTCCTTGGATAACAGGTCTTCCTTCTCATTATACTCTCTATAGACATGCTGATAATCAATCGATGAGAAAGAAGATGACATATCAAAGATGGTAGAGAACCAAGCCTCGAGGTCCAAGGTGTGAAGAGATGAGTTGCCTTTTTCCCAGTTGATGATCACCATGGACTTGCCAAAAATATGTAACCTTTGAATCCCAATCTTCTTTGCAAATATTAGGAGAGCCCAGAGAGCTAAGAGTTCTGCACGAGTATTTGTACTTGGTCCACAACCCAGTTTGATGTGATAATGGTGTGAATGACTAATCAATAGGAAGATTCCTGCACCCCCATTATTTTCAGTGGCATCTCCATCGAAAAACCTCGAGGGATAAGTGACGATAGAGGGGTTTCCAATATTTCCCTTCCTGCATCTGCTAGCAAGTAGCATAGGATAATCAAGTACACTATGCATAATAATGTGAGAAAGACTGTCCACAACAGGCTTCTTCTCCTCAAACAAATACAGATTTCTGGACTTCGAAATGTTCCAAATGACAAAGAAAGGTAATGGAGTGGGTTACCTTTTTTCTTGATCCAATTCTCAATATTTTCCAGAACTAATATTTCTAACCATACTATTGAACAATTATGAAGTCTGAAGAGACTGCTAATAATCTGATGAGTAAAGGAGCACTCAATAAATAGATGCCACACCAATTCAGCTTTGCATTAGCAAAGGAAACACCAATTAGGACCAATCCAACCTTTCATGATAAAATTATCCCAAGTATTTATTTTATTTTCAATGACCATCCAGATGAAGCACTTAATCTAGAATGAGATCTTCAGATGCCAAAGCTAAGAAAGTAAGCTATGATGTGCAACAGGAAAATTATAAGAAACGATGAGGTCAAAGGATTTCTTTGCTGCGATTGCACCATTTCTGGTGTCATGCATCCAAATCAAGGAGTCTTCAATATTATTAATCCTTATTCCTCCATGTAGAATGCATTTAGTGTAAGTAGTCCAAATCTCAAATCAGGTACCCCCGAGATTTAGATCATGAGCTGAGTAACAATAATTACCACTGTGAGTCCCGTGGTCAAGGTTTTGAATATGTGCCAAGTGAGTCATTCCAAAGTTAGCAAGATACTCTCTACGGTTGGCCGGGAGGATTTATGGCACGTTGCGCCCTGCAATAGGATCGACACCCATCCTTATCTTCAAGCCATTTCCGACTTTCCATCCGAGACTGCAGGAAATCCATGATAGAGACCACATAAAGTCATTCCATATGAATGGTGTACCCGTGATAGTGAAGGATTGAGTTCTGATCCATAAATAAATATGTTTGTCTTTAAGATATTTGTGTTTGACAATCCTACTCCAAATACCCCTACCATTTAATAGCGGCCAGAAGCTTTGAACTCCCAAACCAATCGAGCTGATTTATCTTCCATCCCCCATAATTGTAGGGAGCAACAATGGTATGAAAACTTACCAAGTGCAGTCTCTGTTTTCCATCACAGCTTCCCCCTAAGAAAGAAAATATGATTCTATGAAGAGTATTAATAATGGATGATGGAACACGCATGAGTGCAAACCAGTATGCAACAATGCCTATAAGAACAGACCTGATAAGAACAACTCTGCCTCCGAGAGAAAGCATCCTGTAATCCCAGTTATTAATCCTCTTTTCAAACATAGTAAGGAGCCACTGCCATTCATTTGTTCTATACCCAAGAGGATTTAAGCGGTACCCCAAATATTTGAATCCCATTATGATTGGCTCCATTTTGTATGGCAGTAGATCAATAATGTTCCTTCTAGTGTCATCATCAATATCATTGAAAAGGAAAGAAGATTTCTCAGAACTAATCAACATTCCTGCTCCTGAACACAATAAATCAAGAGCCTCCTTGATAGCTTTCCATTATTCAGTACATATCAGCCCAAACAAAATCACATCATCAACAAACAATAAATGATTAATAGCATGACCACGAGATAGATGAATCCCATTTATGTGCCCTTTAATATGTGCATCCTTCAGAATAATACTGATACTTTCAATGATAAGTATGAACAGCAGGGGGGACAATGGATACCCTTGGCAAATCCCTCTGGTGGCAGGAAAAAAATTTGATGGCGTTCCATTAACAAGAAAAACAAAATTCGTAGAGAAGACACAACCCAATATCCAATTAACAACAACTAGGGGAATACCTATCTGAAGGAGAACAAATCTCAAGAAAGTCTAATTCACCATATCAAAGGTTTTAACCAGATCCAGTTTCAAAATCAAAACTTTTAAATTTTTGGTTTTGATAGTGTGTAGGACCTCCTGAGTGATGCCAATAGGTTCAGAAATCAGTCTATCTTTAAGAAACCCGAATTGTTGGGCATAGATGGCATTATCTAAGAGAGGTTTCAGGTGAAGTGCTGCAACTTTAGAAATAATCTTATAAGCAAGTTTGCATAGATAGATCGGTCTAAAGTCAACAAAGGTTCAGGGTTTATCACATTTAGGGATTAATGTGAGAAAGGTAGAGCTTAAAGCTGAAGTAGTCATGCCCTCTGTTCTAGCCTGTTCCACAGCACTAAGAAGGTCCTCCCCAAGATATCGAAGAAGGTGAGAAAGAACTCAACATGCCAACCATCGGGACCTGGATATTTAACCTTCTTAAATCCCTTTAAAATAGTTTCAATCTCTAATAGAGAGATGGGCTCAAGGAACCGGTTCTTATCCTCCTTAGTGACATAATATGGGAAGAGGTTGATAAGTTGAAGATCGCCAAAGATATTAGTGCATCCATCATCTTTAAATAGATCAGTAAATTGTTTCTGACCTAACCCTTTAAGTGGAGAGTCATCTGTAATTAGGTTCCCTTCACTGTCTTCTAGAGACCAAATGGTTTTCTTATTTCTCCTAGTAGAAGAAAAGGAGTGAAAGAAACTAGTGTTGGCATCACCTTCATAATTGGCATAGGGATCTACTTTTGAGTCTCTGAGTGAGGACCACCTGGGATAATAGATCCCCTTTTTTGCTTCTAATATTTAACAACAATTCAGAATCAACCTTATTAAGAATGCCATTGGAAAGTTGAAGGATATTACAAATATCAGAGTCTATGGAATACATCTCAAGTCTCTTAGAAATTTTTTTGTCCCTTTCCCACTTTTTGACAGTGACTTTTACCCTTTTTAGCTTGTGAGAGAGGGTTTCCTAGTGATCACAGGACCGAAGGTGAGTGTTGACCTTCCAAGAAGAGCTTACCAAAGTAGCGAAGTCCTCTTCCATGAGCCAAGTCCTATTGAACTTGAAAGGATAAAAATGATTGGAGAGATTAGAACCCCATTCCAAGCAGATGGGATAGTGATTAGAGATATCAGTGGGGGATGTCGAGGATCTGTGTGATGAGAGGATGGGCAATAGCTGATCGGTCGCCATAAAATGATCAAGCATTTTACTAATACCATCAATACCAGAACGCCCATTTCTCCAAGTTGGGCTGGGGTCGCATTGAGACAAGTCAACTATGCTCTTACAAGAGAAGAGCCTCGAGAAATAAGAAGATTGAGGGTCAAGATGTGCATGAGTGCCCTAGAATTTAGAAGATGAGAGAGTAAGGTTAAGGTCTTTAGCTAGTAAAAGGTTAGGTAGAGAAAAAAGACCACCATCAAGTACCTTGTTCCAAAATTCCAACTTGTGATGGTAGGGACCATAGCAATTTAATATGGAAAAGACATGGGTAAAGGCTTTATTGTGAGCTTTAAGCAAAATCCCTGGAAAGGATGAGAAAGCTTTGCACCGGACTAGTAATTGGTTCCATCTAGCAACGAGACCCTAGATAATCCAGAAGAGTCAAGAGCACAAAATTCCCATCCGAGCTTGAGTTTTGAGAAGAGGTAAAGAGCGTGAGAGAAGGAGCACATAGTTTCTTGGATTAGTATCGTATCAAGGTTTAGGTCAGAGAATAGAGAGTTGAGGGCTAGTAGTTTGGTTCGCCTCCCAAAACCACATATATTCATTGAGAGAAGCTTCACTAAGGTACAACATCCTCAGGTAAGTCTGCTCTAAGGACCTATGAGGTGGTGGGATGAGTAGTATGGGAGGATCTGGAAGCAACCTTCAGTTTGGTGGAGAGAGGTGTATACAAACCAAAGGCACTAGGGTAAAGGGGTGTACTTTTCTTGAATTTCCTTATGGTGGCATTTTGAAAATGAATAGAATCTAGGGGGAGGGTAGATGGCGATATGGGAGACTTGTCCGAGAAGATACTAAGAGAATGAAGGAGGGATGGATCCAGAAAGGTTGGAGAGTCCCTAAGACTGAAGGGTGTATCCTCAACATGAGTAGGTGGGGGACTAGAGGATGAGGGTTGGAGTAGAGGTGAGAGTAGTGGATAGTGTTGAAAAGTGATAGGAAGAGGACCAACAATGGGTGGTTCGTGTGAAAGAGGTTGTGTAGAGATACATTAGAGGAAATCTCAACTCAAAAATGACTCTTTCAACATTAATTCAAATTCCATGTCATAATGTGTTAGCCAATGAAATTGCTTTAAATTTGAAATACCGTATAGGTCTTAAACAATTTTTTAATATAAATTTGGGGATAGGTATCATAAAGAAAACTACTTTTTTTGTTCGTATTGTCAACATAACTCCCTGTGTTTTTACTCAAATTTCGATAGAGAGAGCTCGTTGGATGCAGAATTAAATTCTGCATCCAACAAGTACCCATTCGACATACTTTTGACAGACCCCGCTACCCAAAAAATGAGAAATACCTAAAAAACGTGATGATGATGTCATTCCCAATAAAAATACCTTATTAAAATTACACATTGATAATTATTTTATAAATATTTTTATGATTATTTTTTATATAAAACATATATATAAGAAAGGGAGTAATGCAAAATACTTGTTAATGTAGAAAATTGTTACTTTATTGTCCCATCAAAAGAAGCTTTGTTTAAAAAAAGAAATGAACCCAAATAATCTTTGTTTTAAAAAAGAAATGAACCCAAATTTATAATGAGTACCAAATTAGGTTAGGTTTCTCCTCTAAAGAAGTTTGATTTCTTGAGAGGGACGCGACCTTTTTGTGCAGGATGGCTTAGCTAATAGAATTGATGCTTTCAATGTAGATGACTTCATCTTGTTGAGAAAAGACTTGCAGATAATGGATGACCCAATAATCCAAGTCGGCCTTTTTGGATTACTTACAATATTTTTATAACTTGGAAAATAAATTCACCTTTGCAATTGTGTCTAAATTTGGAGGAGTTAAGAGTTGGCTCATTACCAATTGAGTGGTAACGACTTAATACCTTTGGGCTATTGGGATCCTTAAAATCAATCCTTATATAATCATGATATATTAAAGAGTCGAAAAATTGTGTTATGACGATGGAGAAGCTTTGGGTTTTTAATAATAATAATAATAATAATAATAATAATAATCTATTTTTAAGGTCACCGCCAAGCGAGACACCAAATTGGTGTATGAGACCCCCTTGTTTGTGGGACAAGGGACCCCCCTCTACGCAGTGATTTAACTGCTAAAGTCTACAGAGGTGTACATACACTACCCCCCTCTGGATTTGAACCTGTGACCTCCTAAGAGGAAACACATGCTCTTAACCATTAGGCCCACTCATGCTATACAAATATACATATATAAAAGTTAAACTCTAGTGCAAACCTTATTTTACATAAACGTACCCTGAGACAAAGTTTAAAATTCATGTATATAGTGGAGTTTTATAAATATACAAAGGTTGTAGTTACTATGAGTTGCAAGGGAAATCACCTGACCACCAAGCACATGGCTTCTTAATCCCCCTGCGTCTGAGCACATCATAGCTTCCAAATCTCCCAGTGCTAGTATAAAACTCTACAAAGCCCTCCTCCACCTCATTAAGGGATGCTCTATCCTGATATATTATTTTAAATGCTTCCTTCCTCCCCCATGAAATCTATCCGGGTTTCCTAGAGACCCGTGGGAAGCCCAGAGTCTAATTGGGAACCAAATGTTTTACTAAATAGCAGGTTTACTATAGAACCATGATCAGTAGGGACCAGAGCATATGGTGTAACTTCGGCTAGTATTGAACTGTGGTATTATGGATAACATAGTTCTGCTGGGATTGGGTGTGATTATTCCAGGTTGATGAGATAAAAAACCATGGGAATTAGGTAACATAGTTTATTTGCTCCATTTGATGAGAGAACAGAGTCCATTTGTGCAGGTTGATTATATGCAGCAGGTATAACAGAGCATTTGGGATAAGATGTCTCTTGGGACCCGCTATTTGTGAACTATTTTAAAAGTTACATCTATTTAATGTTAGTTTATATAAATAATTAATGCTTAAAAAAAGTAAAGTTTAAATGCATGAGGAGTTAGTTGTATGAGGTGTTAAACATCATTTTTAATTTTTATTTATATATTGAGAGAAAGGTTAAGGCTTATTGTTATTTTAATAAATTTTATTTATGAGGTTGAATTAAGTTATTAAAAATTAAACTCTTCTAGCTAGAGGATTAACTTAATGACTGAGAATCAAGCTTCATAGTATATAAAACAAGTTATCTACCCATAAAACAAACATTTTAATTATGATGTAGATTATGTTTAGAAATGAAAACATTGTGGTTTAACTATTTATAGTTTAGAGAACTATGAAGTCCCTTTTATTTTGGTTATAAAAGCAAAGATATCTTTAAGAACTTTTATTTATGAGGTTGAACTAAATTATTAAAGATCAAATTCTTTTGGCTAAAAGATTAACTTAATGATTGAGAATCAAACTTCTTAATATATAAAACAAGCTATCTACCTATAAAACAAACATTTTAATTGTGATGTAGATTATGTTAAGAAATGAAACATTGTGGTTTAACTATTTATAGTTTAGAGAACTATGAAGTCCCTTTTATTTTGGCTATAAGAGCAAAGATATCTTTAAGAAATTTTATTTATGAGGTTGAACCAAGTTATTAAAGATCAAATTCTTTTGGCTAGAGGATTAACTTAATGATTGAGAATCAAACTTCTTAATATGTAAAACAAGTTATCTACCTATAAACAAACATTTTAATTGTGACGCAGATTATGTTAAGAAATGAAAACATTGTGGTTTAACTATTTGTAGTTTAGAGAACTATGAAGTCCCTTTTATTTTGGCTATAAGAGCAAAGATATCTTTAAGAATTTTATTTATGAGGTTGAACTAAGTTATTAAAGATCAAATTCTTTTGGCTAGAGGACTAACTTAATGATTGAGAATCAAACTTCTTAATATATAAAACAAGTTATCTACTTATAAAACAAACATTTTAATTGTGAGGTAGATTATGTTAAGAAATAAAAACATTGTGGTTCAACTAGTTATAGTTTAGAGAACTATGAAGTCCCTTTTATTTTGGTTGTAAGAGCAAAGATAAATTTAAGGTCAATGGTGGAACCCAAGTTAATATCGTGAAAGGATCTCTCTAATTGTGTGAGGGAAAGTGAAAATTGTGATAGAAAGTGAAAAAAAAGTCGCAGTGGATGTGCTGCAGAATTGCAGAATTGCAACCCTTTTGTTGATGAATTAATAAAAAGATAAAAATCTTTGTGAGCATAGCCCCATGGATGGGGCGAACAATGTACATTGGTCTCTCTCTTGCTTTTGTATTTATGTGTTTTTATCTTTTCTAAGTGACCCAAGTTAAAGCTTCACAATTCTGTGATGTTTAAAGAGTACCCACTTTCTTATTTGTATATAATGATTGGACTATGAATTATAGTTTTGTACACCTGAAGCATATAGTTGTTTAAGATATAAGAAAAACAGAAGTAATAGTATTGTGATAACATGAATAAATGAAGGAAAATTGTTAGTTAGATCATTTAAGAATCTCCTACATTAGTCATACATTTACTTTAGTTTCTGGAATTTAAGAATTGATAGGAAATACACTGTTGTAATGTAATGTAATTCTTTGAGATTAATGTTTTTGGTTGCTAAAATGGAATTGTATTCCTCTATTGATAGGAAATACATCTTTATTTAAATTAGAACATATCATATTTATGATGTTTAATATCTATTTGTTTAATATTCATTAAGACTACATGTTTGGATGTTTGAGACAAAGTAATATCTATCTATCTATCTATCTATCTATCTAT
>LPNX010468978.1:146724-159020 GCA_001517045.1 Pseudotsuga menziesii
TGATTATTTTGATTAATTTATGTAACTTTATCTCTACTTACTATGATTAAATTTTTTTTTTCTATGTCTTATTTTAAATATTTTCTATTTTTCTATTTTTTTTAATTAATAAAGTAAAAAAACTTAATTTTTTTTAATGTTTGAAAACTTTTTTTATTGTTTTACTTTTCTAAATTTATAATATTAATGTATTTAAATTTAAATTTTTATTTTTTAATTTATTATTTTTATTTCCTTTTATTAGTATTCATTTTCCTCTTTTCATTTAAATTCTTTTTATTACATTTTAATTCCTAACAATTTAGAACTTCATTAATTTTTTTATTACAATTTCTTAACCACTATTTCTTACCTTAAATTCTATTTAAGTAGTCATCATGCTCTCTTCATTCTACAATTTCAACTAGTCATCCTCCCCTCTTCATTCTACAACTGAAATAAATCAAATTCTAGAAAGCTCAACACCTTACTTTTTCTTCTTTTAAAAAAATAAAAAGAAATAAATTTAAAATAATTTAAAAAATATTAAATAAACAATATAAATGTTTGATATTATAATATTACATAGATTAATATATAATAATTAGTATAGATTTTATTGAATTAAATCTATTAATTGAAAAATTGAAAATAAGCATATATAAAATTGAAGATAAAACTTTAAAGTTCAAACAGAAATAATAGTCATTTTGTACCATCCCCTCAGAGTACAACCGAAAAACATGAAGCGTAAGTAAAAGGCACTATAAGTATGAAAACTGGCTCATCAAAATTATAGATGAATTTTAATAATGCTAGGAGATTCAAAGTGTGTGTGACTAAAACGATATTGGGGACGAATCCACTAGGGGGAAAACATGGGTAAAAGTTGAGTAAGTCCTTGGGATCAAGTAAAAGATTGCCTAAGGTCATCTTGTTTTCAGAGGCATACCAAAAGTAAGCCGATGGGAACCTTCAAGCTAAAAGGGTAATTTACCACTCCTACACTCTGTACATACTTAATTCGAGAACGATATTTGCAACTATGATACTTCATCTATGACAAGCAATTTTTATTTTGATTTAAGAGTTAAAACCCCTCATCGTATTAGCTAAACGCTAAAGCCTCCAGGAGGGGGAGGTCACTCCCACCTCCTAATAATCAAAGGTATGGATAGGGAGAAGGAAAATGTTATCACATATAAAATGTTAGATAGTGAAAGAACCCTTACATATGAATGTATTTGGTTATATCATAATGATAATAAAAGAACCTGGTATCTATCTATCTATATACACTCTTGGGGACTAACATAACATATATTATATATATATGGAGCATTTTATATATTTAGATATTTGGGTAAAAATATATGCTAGTTATAGCATAACCGCCATTCCATGTTTAGAACATGATATATAATAGTGGGGAGGATTATTATTTATTTAACTGTATGCATTTTATAGGAGTTATCAAATTTTAATGGCGTGACCTCTCCACGAGGAAATCGTGGGAATTGTTCACCTGACTAAAACTTGATGCCATTTGTCTTCATGGTGATTTTAAACACAAAACACTTGGATGTCGTATTGTGCCACTTGGCGTCTTCTAAAGAAGATTTTTTTCCTTTAAGACTCATGATTTTCTAAGAAAAGGGGGAGAAAAAAATGAGATTTTGTTGGGAGTTTATACTCAGACTTGGGGGAGTTTATACTAAAGAGGAAGACAATGCTATGGGGGTCGCTCACCATTTTATTTAGATGAGGACCATGATGGATCATGGAGCAAAGTCCATTTCAGGAAGCGGTTCTGCGATCTCGACAATCTATGTATTTTGGATTCGCTGCTTGGGAACTATTGCTAAACCAATTCTAAATCGTCATTGTCTGATGGATTGAAATGATCACCTACGATTTTGAGTAAGGGTAGATCTAATTTATATCCCTGGAAGTTTGCATTCATTTATATCCTTGCAATTTTTCATTTTGATCTAGGTGATTATCTAATTGTTGATTGATGCTTACGTTGTATCAATTTCGAGCTTGTTTTGATTGCCCGTAATCCTGTGGAGAAGATCATAACTTTCCATGATCTTATTAGTTCCGCTCGGAATATTTCAGTATGATGCCGCATTTCTGGTAAACTATCTCGATTTATCTTCAATCTTTCTCCATAAAACATATAACTCGAAACATTTCAATAATAAGTAAAAGATCTAGCAAATCTTTGGGTGAATCGCCTGGTAAATCTCGTATGAACTTGTGACCTCTTTTTTTCTTTCCAAATGATATGATAGTCAAACTTAAGATGGATCTCATATCATAGAAACCACCTCCCATGATTTGGTGATTCGATCCTTTTGACGTGTAGATTCCAGGAAGTAAACTGGATGATGACCCCATGATTTGTCTAATTCTTCTCATTTTTCCAATTGCAAACAGTTGTCATTCTTGATTTGTATTAAAATCAAAACAAGCACGATGCTAGATCTGAAAATAATAGCATTTTTCAATCGTTGTTTCTTTTTGCCAGCAATTGATGCATTTTATTGTATGTTTGTGTTTCAATTAGAATGAGGTTCCGAGGATTATTTAGCTAAAATGATATCATTTAAAGTTTTACATAAATTTAATGTCTACAATCTATGGATATACTCCAAAATGCATCATATATGCATATCCAATGTTTGCAATCTAAAAAATGGATCTATTTGAATATGGTTTTCCTTTCATTACTGTTGGATAGGATTATAAGAAAACTTGTCTATGATTTCCTTTATTTACCGTTCGGATTTGATTACGAGAGATCATGCCTCTAATATTTTTACAATATGGTTTGGGTCTGAATGTAAGAATCCTTGCCATCAATTTTTGTTTTATTATAAAACTAGACTGATTCTTCCTTGCCAAAGATTTTGTTGAGAATCGATTCCTCCATTTTCCAACAATTGTGTTAGATCTGGAATTTAAATCTTGATTTCATCCATTTGCTAGCGATTGTGTTAGAACTGGAATTTGATACTTGATTTCCTCCATTTTCTAGCGATTGTGTTAGAACTAGAATTTGAATCTTGATTTCCTCCATTTTCCAGTGATTGTGTTAGATATGGAATTTGAATCTTGATTTCCTCCTTTTTCCCACGATTGTGTTAGATATGGAATTTGAATCTTGATTTCCTCATTGCCAGTGTTTTTGTTTAAAATCTGGGTCTGTGTTTTAATATAGAACTGAATTCCTCCTTTACCAACGATTTAGTATTTTATTATGATTTGGAAATAGATACTCTTTGGCTGCATTTTGGTCTTGATTAGAAATGGGAGTTGATGCTTCACTACCAACAATTTTTTAACTTATTACTATTTGAAAATAGATATTTCGTTAACAACGATTTGTTATTGTATTAAGGTCTGGAAATTGATACTTTTGGTTGCGTTTTGGTCATTGTATAGATATATGCAAATATAGTATTAGTTGTATAAGTATATATGTATTCATTTGATAGATTAATAAATGGAACTCAAGTATGAAATATATATGTGAAATAATATATATTCATATTTATTTATATCATCATCTTGAATTGAGTATTATACTTTGTCCAGAGTTGATACTCAATTGTCAACAAGTTGGAACATGCAATGAGTTATTTTAATATTAAATATATACATATACTCCATTGTTAACATGTTGGAACATGCAATGAGTTGTTTTAATATTTTATATATAGTTCATGCATTGCATAGATATATGCAAATATACTATTGGTTGTATAGGTATAAATGTATTGATTTGATAAATAAATAAATGTAACTTAAATATGGAATATATATGTGAAATAATATATATTCATATTTATTTATATCATCATCTCGAATTGAGGATTACACTTTGTGAGGAGTTGATACTCTATTGTCAACAAGTTGGAACATGCAATGAGTTGTTTTAATATTATATATATATATATATAGTTCATGCATTGCATAGACATATGCAAATATACTATTGGTTGTATAGTTTTACATGTATTGATTGGATAGATTAATAAATGGAACTTAAGTATGAAATATATATGTGAAATAGTATATATTCATATTTATTTATATCATCATCTCGAATTGAGGATTATACTTTGTCACAAAAGCCTTGCAAAGGAGTTAACTGTCTCCCGAACCTTAGTGGATTCGTCGCCTAGATCGGGGGTGGGTTTAGACGAACCAACATACGTCGAATGAAGCCTATGATTGGGAGGAAAGTCATAGAAACATTTTCAGTGGCCTAAGCTTAAGTAGCATTAAAGAATCACCTATAATATTTAATTTTGTTTATATAAATTATCACGTAGATTACATGTTTTATAGTACTAGTATGTATATTCAATGTTGGTTGCAGAATCTATAACTCATTGATGGAAGGGCATTGGGATGGCTCTAGAAAGACAATGTAGAGTAATTTTTTATGAGCATACATGTTTAATCATTTCTTTAACAATTAACCTTGTTATATGGATTCAATTTACCTCATTCTAATAATCATGTTGAGGTTGCATGCCTATAAGTGGTGGATGAAGAAACTGTGTCCCAAGGCTGCGAAAGACATCGAGGTAATAAGAGGAAGGGGTAATGTGTAATCACTATCCCATTCAAGGGACAGTCTAATGACTAATGTAATGGTTATATTTATTTTAAATAAGATTCTCTTATGTAGAATTGTATTCGAGTGATAGTAGTTTGACAGATTCTTAATGGTGAACAAAATGTGATTTTATATTTGAAGTATAAGTGTTATCATTATTCTTGGATATTAATATAGCCATCTTGTCAACTAATCAGTGGAACTTGATCAAATTGATTTGCAGTTTCTTATATGAATAGATGAAAATGATAGTAATGTGATTACACACTCTCAAGGCTAACATAGTTGACTTGTATGGATACAGTAAAAGCGAAAAATTTACCCTATTTTCTTAGGATTTACATTGATGAATTTTGGGTATCTTACAAAATGGTATCATAGACTCAGGTTCAAACACTACGGCCAAATGGACCTGTGTATACATAAGTAAGATGTGTACTCTCTGAATTATTGTTTATGAAAATGGTTTGCATAAGAGTTTATCGTATAACATGTACGCTAAAGAAAGTTAAATTTTAAATGAGACCTTAAAATTATTTGATGATTAGAATATACATGGTTGCTCCAATTAAAATGCATCAATGACAAAGGAATTAGTATAAACTATAACTTACTATCTAAAAATTGATATTTCATTAATAAAGATTTGTTATTTTATTAAGATCTGGAAATTGATAATTTTGGCTGTTTTTTGGTCATTGTATAGATATATGCAAATATACTATTGCTTGTATAAGTATAGATGTATTTATTTTATAGATTAATAAATAGAACTTAAGTATGAAATATATATGTGAAATAGTATATATTTATTTATTTATATCATCATCTTGAATTGAGGATTATACTTTGTCACAAAATCCTTGCAAAGGAGTTAAATGTATCCCGAACCCTAGTGTATTCGTCGCCCAGCTCGGGGGTGGATTTAGATGGACCAACTTGCGTCGAATGAAGCCTATGGTTGGGAGGAAATTCGTAGACACGTTTTAGGTCGCCCAAGCTTTAGTAGCATTAAAGAATCACCTATAATGTTTAATTTTGTTTATAGAAATTATCATGCAGCTTACATGTTTTATAGTACTAATATGTAAATTGAGTGTTGGATGCAGAATCTATAACTTGTTGATGGAAGGGCATTGTGATGGCTCTAGAAAGACATTGTAGAGTAATTGTTTATGAACATATATGTTTGATTAGTTTTTTAACAGATAACCTTGTTATATGGATTCAATTTACCTAATTCTAATAATTATGTTGAGGTTGCATGACTATAAGTGGTGGATGCAGAAACTATGTCTTGATGCTACGAAAGACATCAAGGTAACAAGAGGAATGGGTAATATGTAATCGCTATCCAATTTGAAGGATGATCTAGCGACTAATGTAATGGTTATATCTATTTTAAATAAGATTCACTTATGTAGAATTGTATTTGAGTGATTGTAGTTTGATGGATTCTTAATGGTAAACAAAATGTGATTTTATATTTGAGGTAAAAGTCTTATCATTATTCTTTCTGATTAATATATCCCCCTTGTCAACTACGCAGTGGAACTTAATCAAAATGATTTGCAGTTTCTTATATGAATAGATGAAAATGAAAGTAGTGTGATTACACACTCTCAAGAGACTAACATAGTTGACTTGTATGGATGAAGTAAAAGCGAAACATTTACCCTATTTTCTCAAGATTTACATTGAGGAATTTTGGGTTTTACCTATTCAATCTTAAATTATAATCATAGATACTAGTTTAATGTTGTGATGATATGATATTAATATTTAAGACGGTGATAAATTTAAAAATATTTTTTCATTTATATAAATTTATAATTTTTTAATAAAAAAATAATTTTTATTTAAAATTAAATTATGATTCCTTGAGCTTCTATGTCCACTTATGATTCCTCATATGAATTTGATGTCCCTATAAATAGTATTTATGCATCTTTAGTTTCATCGTCACTATCTTATTTGGAATAAAAGTTCTTCTTCTTTTTCTTAAACTTCTTCTTACCCATGGTCTTATCCTTATGACAACAAGATTATTCAAGATCACTCTCCTCTTTTTTTGGGTAAGGACACTTATTGGAAAAATGTCCAATTCTTCCATAGTTAAAAAATTTCAAGGGTATCTTTCCTTTGTATTTCCCAGTACCTCTCTCAATTTTATTGATGAAAAGAGCTTCTTCATCATCTAGGTTCTCTAATTGGTTCTTGGAAGGGGCTTTGAATATTTCCTCTTTTCTTGAGGGTTCATTATGTCCCATACTCATCTCATATGAAGTGAAGATCCGATGTCTTTCATCTACTATCATGTCATCAAGGTCATCCTGTTCTTCTAGAGTGGAGACTTTTGAGTCATACTTCATTGGCAATGTTCTTAGTACCTTGCTCACCACTTCTCTTTCTTTTAATTTTCCTCCAAGACCTCAATAACATTAACAACCTATTGAGGCCTGGAAAATAGCAGGTAACAACAGTAGGGATTCTCCCTAATAAGCATTCCCAATTAGCTCGTTATTGTTTGGTATGGGGAATCCGTCCGGTTTACAATCCGACTACCGTAGGTCAAGTAATGGTTAAAGCTTGTTTTATTGATTGCGGCCCTATCCACCATTTAAGTGTATTTTTTAGTTTTATATTTATGTATGATATGCAAGTTCCCAAGTAAGTGCAAATCTATAGAGATAATGAAGAGTGTCACAATGTGATGCGCGGGTTCTTACCTCTCGTCTTACATCTTTTGCTTCTAAATCATAAATAGAAAACAACTTAGACTACTACTAACTAAAACTATTTAACCTATCCCTAGGGAGCAATACTGTAATTAATTATGAGAAATGTACTGTAACACATGCATTTAGAATATTGTAGATAGTTGTTATATTTCAGAATACATGAATATAAGTAGAAAAATAAACAAAGAGATAGCTCATTGTCGATTAAAACATTCATTACTCAGATATGCTGTGGAAATTTCAAAGAAATAAAGAGGAGAACATTCATAACATGAAATAATTCGTGAGTTAGAATGATATCACAGTTCACAGAAACAGCTGAAACAGAAATAGTTCACATTCAACTAGTCTATGGAAAGCATTTGAGACTCCATAGTGCCTTCTCCAGTAGAAAATATATATTCTTTATTATAAGAGGAAGTATTTCTTCTTACAATAACCTTGCATAAATATAGCATGAAAAAAGGTTCCTCTTTACATCTAAATCACCTATATTTATTACAAACAACAAAACTCTTGAGCTTCCCTCTTTGCCCTTTGGGATTGCCCTAACCTTTCCTTAACAAAAAATTGTCCTCTAGTGTATATACTTAAAAAAAATATAAATACAATATATTACATAATTGAGCAATCGTTTGAAATATTCCAACTAAGATGTCCCAGCTTGATCATTCATAAATTTCTTCCACACATTTGCATATGTTGCTATGGTTTTGAACCCAGAAGGCTCTAGAAATCTGATGGTGATCTCATGTTTACCAGCTTGAGACTTTATATTTTCCACTCTGGTTGGAATCAGACGAAGTTGATATTCCGATAAATGGCTGCTAACTATTGCTTGTGCTATTGCAATTTTCAGCACCTTCTCATCCAATCCTTTGACCAGCTGAATGCTTCGTTCATCGTCTTGCCATGTTTCCTATAATCGCTTCAAAAATCCTTCATAATTGAGAAATTCTTCCAACCAATTCTTAGCAACTATATGGAAACAATTGTAAGTTAGGAGAAATTTCCTACAAAATTCTACACAAACAACCTTCATCCTTCTAATGGTCTTTACTAATTCCTCTACTGCATTACTCCCAAATTTGATCAGCTCATACTCCAACTTTACTGTCTCTAGATCCTTGATGGGTACATCTACTGGAGGTTCCTTATTTGTTTCTAACCAAGTCATTCATGCCTGTAGATCCTGTAGAATATATAGTGTCATGTCTAAGAAATACGAAGCTGTATTTATAATTTCTTCCAGCCTTATTTCTACCTGTTGAACCTTTAACAGTTCTTCCACCATCTTAAGCTTCATTTGATGAATATTATTTCTGAATGTGAGAGCATGCTTCTTTAAAGGCTCAATNTTTCTTCCAACCTTATTTCTACCTGTTGAACCTTTAACAGTTCTTCCACCATCTTAAGCTTCATTTGATGAATATTATTTCTGAATGTGAGAGCATGCTTCTTTAAAGGCTCAATATCTATTTTCTACTCCATATCTACTTTTAATGAGACTTGCAGTAAAGTTTTTTTATTTTCCAATGGTACTACCTGAGTCTCATAAAACTTAGATTTTCCCTCAGTAGTAGTCTTTTGCATTTCTGATTCTGCCACTTTATCCTCTAACTTTCCCTTCTATTTATTCAACTCTTCAATTGACAATTTCATATTATCTCTTTCTGCCTCCAAAACATGATGTCTTTGCTGGAGTCTCCCAAAATCCACCAAGATGGCCTTGGACTCTTTTTCTATATTGCTCGCGGATAACACCAAAACATCTGTGTCTAATTGTAGAGTCTGGCACTTTGCTTTGGATTCTTCAATTTCACTAATCATATCTTCAAACTTTCTCTTTAAATTTTGACTTTCACTTCTTTCCTTTTTTAAGGTCTCTTTCAACTGTGTAAGCTTCTTCTGGGATTGCTCTAAATCCATCATAATTCTATCCATGTTATCGTCAGTAGATAGGGTTTTGGATACACAATCCCTTGCCATTAATTGTGGATCTTTGACGGTACCATGAACCACTGCCTTTTCGGTCACCATCACTCCTGTATTTCCTTGAGTGTTCACCTTTTTCTCCGTTCTTTTAACAATCCTCTTTTTGGCCTTGTCATAAAAAATGGTATTTAAATCTGGCACTTTATCCCCTTCTGTGGGAGTAAAAGGAATCAATTCAATTCTTGATACTGACAATGGATTCCCTCCTGCTATACTACTAGATGGAACAGAGGGTTCTACTGGATTAGCATAAGACTGAGTCTGCTCTTGATCAGCATAATTCTGTCCCTCTTGTACCTTTTGTCGCAACTCTTTAGCTTCTTTTTTTGCTTGCTCTTTTTTCTAATCAACATCTTCTAATATTAATCCCTCACTTTCTTTCTGCCTTCTCTAGACCTCTTCTTCTTATTTTCTCTTCTTTGCTTCTTTAGCTTTCTTCTCGGCCTCTTCAGATTTCTTTTCGACTTCTTCAGCTGCTTTTCTTTTTTCCTCTTCTTCAGCTCTCAGCCACTCTTCTGCTTCTCAGGCCATTCTATGTGCCTCTTCTTCCCTTTTATTTGCAAACTCTTCTTCTTGCTTTTTAAGTTGCTCAACAGCTTTTCCTTTCCCGCTAACAATAGTTATCTTTTATTTGAACCTTCTCCTCAAAGCTGTCATGTTCTGAGCATTCTGAAAGGCTTCTTCATCTTTATCCCAAAAATTTGTATACTCAAAATGCAGTCCAGCTGCTATGCAATAATCATCAACTTTCTTTTTAGCGTCATTCCTATGGAATATTATTTCGCCAAAATGAAAATATTCTAGTTCCTTAACAAATTCTGTTGCAGTTTTCACCTTGGAAAACTTGTAACTCCTTATAAAAAAGGGAACTATGGGATACACTACCTTCTTCTGCTCAAATAGGAAATTACCTACTCTGTCAATGTACAACTGTCTCACAACCTCTTTATGAATCACATAGTCTGTAGCATACTTGGGTAGAAGGGAAGGATCCCTTGACCCACTAAACATTCTTAAATACAGGCCTTCTTCAGTCAAGTAATAGTGCTCGTTGTCTTGCACGACCTTCATAGCTTCCTCTAACATACAATTACACTCAACCAGGAAGATCAATGTGTACAATGGAATAATAAAATCCTCACAAATATTCTTGTAATAGCTATAATACTTGTGAGCCTAGAATAATTGGTAGGAAGCATATACAAGGGATCGGTCTTTATCGCATTGGAATTTCAATGCTGGGAATGGTTGAGTACATAGAATACAATCAATCAAGATTGATCTCATATAAAACTCTATTTTATTCTAGGAAACTCCTCCCAATGCTGCACTGATGCAGGATGACAACCTGTTGGACACTATGTTGTCCCAATTGAAAATTGTACCGTGGGTGGCTACAAAAAATATCATTGGTACCCATCCTATTTTAAAGCTCTTCCCATTAGCCCTCTCGGAAATCCTATTTAACATCAAGGAAATTAACCTGTGTGGAGTGCATAGGCTTGATGTTTCATACTCTCCTGAAGGCCTCGTATGAAATTTCTTACCTGGTATCATCATTCTTTTAATTGTTTCCATCACATCTAAGTTAAGGTATTTCAACCAACTCTCAGTCAAATAACTTTGCAATGTCAACAACTTATAAGCTATGGATACATAGTCTAGGCTATAGCAAGCATAAACTTTCCCATTAGTATTAGCAAGTATCATCCTTGTTACATCTACCCTTGGCAGAATCCATCCTATCACTTCTGAACAGGGGAAAAGTTCAGGTCTAGCAGCCACCTTCATGATGGATGATNCATTAGTGTTAGCAAGTATCATCCTTGTTACATCTACCCTTGGCAGAATCCATCCTATCACTTCTGAACAGGGGAAAAGTTCAGGTCTAGCAGCCACCTTCATGATGGATGATCTCTCAATGTTGGCATAGATAGGAAAATCCTTGAACCCAGCCTCTGGAACACTCTGGTTTGAGATCATTCTATATATATCTCCCCATTTATATTCAGGATCAATTCCAATGATGGCTTTGGTGTCTTCTTAAATAACCTCAACTCGGGTTATTATTTCCACTTTAGATTCCTCCTCTGTTGCTTGGGATTTCTTTTTCTATTTTTGTGGCATATTGCTGTGCTGATGATGAGCATGTATTGATCATGCAAAATAGCTTTAATCCACTTACCCATAGCAAACTATATATTGAAAGCAACAACAAAAATAACCAAAACATTACCATCTCGTCAAGATGCATGCTGAATAGCTTTTATTTTATCAAAACAAATGGGGCTGTGATATGTGAAAATTTAAAAAACTATGAAACTTGCAAAATCCTATCAGACCCAAATATGGAAACAAACTTCTACTCCGGAAAAACCCATATCTTCACTAAGCCCTTATGTCTACGGGTAGTAACTCTAACAGTGGAAAAATCTTAAAACCTCGGACTACTAACCCGAAAACCAGTCCTCTCTTATGACTGAAAATTCCTCTGACATCCGACGGAAACCTACCTCTACTCAAACAATGGCTATGCATTTTGTGGTTTGAAATGGTGCAGGTAAAAAGGGAGTGGTGCAAATGACAAAACGCTTGTCTAAACCCTACCCTTGTTCTTCCAACAACTATCAAGGAGTAAATCATGGCTACATAAAATCAATCAAGAGCCAGGGCAAGACTAAACAAGAAAATGGGCAAGATGGTGAGACGACGTCCATAAAACAAACAAGGAAAACCATATATGAAAAAAACCCTGCCACGGTTTAACAAATGACCTAACCCTATTAAAAAAATGCGGGTAAAAAAAAATGATGTCGAACAATAAGATTTGAGGTGAATCCTACCTATAGGAATCTTGTGGATGACCTGGATGGACAACAACCTCCACTTGCAAACGATTTGTCCAGAAAACAACAACTACACAGCTCCAATGGGTGACAAACACAGAT
>LPNX010468978.1:159914-226381 GCA_001517045.1 Pseudotsuga menziesii
TTTCTTTCTGAATTTTAGTTCAGACCCCTTTATCCATAGTGTCCTTTTGTGTGAGAGATATTTTGATTTGAACTCACGGACGGAGAAGAACTTTTGAGGAATCTTATTCAANTTTCTTTATGAATTTTAGTTCAGACCCCTTTATCCATAGTGTCCTTTTGTGTGAGAGATATTTTGATTTGAACTCACGGACGGAGAAGAACTTTTGAGGAATCTTATTCAAACTAATTTTGTTCAGTATGTGTTTTGATATATGTTTGCTTCTTGGGATATTTTGACTCTTGTTGTCCTTTTGGATTTCAATTGTGGCATGGGATCATTTAAATATAATACAAATGTTTACCTTGCTTCCTTTCCATGGGTCTTGTGTTGTTAACCTCCTAGGACAGTCTTTAGTGTGAAGTGAATGGAGCCTCAAAATAGTATTCTAGACTTTTCTGTCCTTAGTTACTTTACAGGGGTTAAGCAGGACTTCAATGTGTTCATAATCTACTCAAATAATATGCTAATCTTAAAGAATCCTTAAAAATTATGTATGTGTAAATAGTAAGCAATATTTGATCAAAGATTTTTAGTTTATCCAGTACTCTGATGAACTTCAAAACCAAAAGTTGTGCTGATTTATTGAAACATAAAGCAAACCAAAAATTACAAGCAATCAAATCTTAAGCAAATAAAAGTAAATCAACTAAAACTAATCTAGTCAAAGCAAAACAAACAAATCAACCCATTTATTTATGTACAAAAGAAACTCAAGACCTTAAGAAAAATATGCGTTGAGAAATAAACCATTTATTGGTAAGTTCTCCTCCCACCCCAGTAAATCTTTCAATTTGTAAGTTGAGGGGCCTATCTTCTTTGCAATCTGAAAAGGGCCTATCCATAGTTGCTGAAATTTAGTGTGATTTCCCTTCTCATCATGCGGGTGATCCCACTTTAGAACCAATTCAACTACTTCGAATTCCCTTTTCATGGCTTTGTGCTTGTCAAACCATCTCTTCACCATATCTTGTTGATGTTTAAACCTCTCTCTTTCTTTGGACCTAAACTCCTCTAATTTCAGCAGATTGTGAATTCAAATTTGTAGAATTTCATTATCAGATCCTCTAGAGTTCTGGGCCAGTTTAGAGGATGGAAGCAGAATATTAGGAGGTAGGATAACTTATTTCCCATAGACAAGATTTTAGGGTGACGTGCCTAAGGATTTCTTGGGTGCGACTCTGTTAGCGCAGAGTGCATTGGGAAAAGCTAGATGCCAACTCCTCTGATTTTCTATAACTATTTTCTTCAAAATTCTAATGAGGTTTTTATTTGTAGATTCTGCCAAACCATTTCCTTGCGGATAGTAGGTAGCAGAATAGTGCAGATTAAATCCTTTTTCATTTGCAAATGTAGTCAATTTAATAGATGAAAAATATGAAGAATTATAAAAAACCAGGGAAATTGGAACCCCAAACCTGGTCATAATATGGTCTTGCAAAAAATCCATAACTACATCTTCATTTAATTTACGTAACGAAATGGATTCTACCCATATGGTGAAATAATTGGTTACCGTCAGGATGTACTTATGTTGCAATGAAAAATTTGGATTGATCTCTCCAATAATGTCAATCCCCCATTGCTTGAATGGTTATGAGATAATAATTGGTTTCAATGGTCCTGCTGCCTTGGCTTGTCTCCCATCACTCCTTTGGCAAGTATCACACTTCCTAACATGAGCATGAGCATCTTTAAGCAATGTCAGCCAGTAATATCCAACTCTTAAAATCTTGTGTGATGTTGCATCCCCTGAGAAATGACCTCCAGTAGGTCCATCATGTAGTTCTTATACAACCTTATTGGCATCTTCACGTTCCAAGCATCTAAGAAAGACTCCATCGTAGTTCTTTCTAAACAATACTCCATCAATAATTTGATATAAGGCTATTTTTAGACGTAATAATCTTCTTTGCTTGGGATTCCAATGTTCTGGAAAATACCCTTCTTGAAGATAATGAATCAAATCTCTATACTAGGAGTCTGGAGTTGTGAATAAAGGACATACATCCACCATGTGTAATTCAGCTTCATTATCCCAGGTTTTATCTTCATTGCTTTGACTCTCAACCATCAATATACAAAGTCCTTTTCCTTTAACTATGGTTACTGGTTTGAATTCTAGATCATACTCTTGCAAGGAAGTCACCCAATTACCTCTTCTTTCTCCCAACTCCTTTTGTACAAAAAAAGAGCGTACTCCTGGGTGTAGGACTATTACTTTGGTGTGGTTCTTAAGTATATATGGACTGAATTGCTTCACCATTTTAAAAACTGCATATGCTTGTTTATCAACCATGGGATAGTTCAATTCATCCCCTTGCAAACCAATGCTCATAAATGATATGGGGTACTCATCTCCTCCTTCTTCTTTATGTGAAAGCACTGCTGCTAATGAATCATCGGAAGAAAAAGTGTACAAGCTAAAATCCTTTTTGAAATTGGGACTTTTGAGTGATGGTGCATGAGCTATGGATGTCTTGATCTTGTTAAATGCATCCTTCTTTGAATCGGTCCACTTGAATTGCACACTTTGCTTGACCATTTGTTGAAAAGGTTTGATGATTTGAGCAAAGTTTGGCACAAACCTTCACACAAAATTGATTGTCCCCATAAAAGATTGCATTCCTTTTTTTATTATGGGGTAAAGGGATCTGTTCTATGGATTTAATTCTATCTGGTTCTATTGAGATCCCTTTTTTAGAAATAACATGACCGAATAGCTTTCCTTCAGTGACAACGAACACACATTTCTTAGGATTTAAAGAAATGCCATATTTCCTACAACGTTCAAAAATCTGTTTCAAATGAAATGCATGCTCTTCTCTCTTCTTTGAAAATATCGTAACATCATCTAAGTAGAACACAACACTATAGCCAATTAGACTGCAGAAAGCTATATCCATATCCCTCTAGAAATTGTCTCTAGCATTAATGAGTCCGAACGGAATTTCTCCTATACGCAAAAGTCCCCCACTTGGTTCTGAAAGTGGTCTTGAGTCTGTCTTCTTCTGCTATGAGTACTTGGCCATAACATGAGAATCCATCTAATAGAGAAAACAGTTCAGAACCTGAGACCATTTGTAGTATCTGTTCCATAGGTGGTACAGGGTAATTATCTTTATTTGACACACGGTTTAGATTCCTGAAATCAACGCAAGGTCTGATCTCTCCAGACTTTTTCCGTACTGGTACCAATTTTGAGACCCATTTTGAATGTCTGACTTTAAATATGATTTTAGCATCTAGCAGCTTTTGCACCTCACTTTTATATAGGGGCTCTAGTTTGGGATGCATCTTTCTCAAAGGCTGTTGATAAGGTTTGACTCCAACTTTGATTGGAATAACATGCTTTATGATTTTGGTGTCATAATTTTTGAGGTCCTCGTAGGTCCAAGAAAACACATCTTTGTATTGTCTGAATAAACTGATGAATTTACTCTTCTCCTCAGGGGAACAACACTTTCCCAAATTCACATATTTGTGTTGAACCTCTGTCCCTAGATTTATCACCTCGAATTGTAAAGACGAGTTATGTGTCTTGACATTTGTTGGTTCTCTGAACTTGTTGTCTATATCGAACATTTGTTCCATATTTCTGACTCCTTTAGGAATAAAATTTCCATTCTGGAGGTCCGCTTGATGATCCTTGTCATCTATTATAGGTCCTTTAAATGTATCATTTTTCATTAAACACTCCAATATTTGCTGATTATCATCAAACACCCTTAAATTGGTTATGTTGTCTAGAACAAAAGGCTTGAAAAACAATTCAATTGAGCATTTGTTATTTGTAGGTACTAGTCTAGCTGCTGAAGTAGCTAACAACTCAGTTGTCACATTTTTTACTCTAGGAATTGAAAAGATATTGAATGCATCAAATTTTGTTAATAAATCCCAAACTTCATTTTGGTAAGCCTTCAAATGTGGTGATATACAATGAATTTTTTTTTGAACTTGTTTAACAATGATTTTAGAATCGCCGTACACTTTAAGATTTTTTACTTTTAATTCCATTGTTTTTTTCAGTCCTTGGACTAATACTTCGTATTCAACTGTGTTATTTTCACATTCAAATTCTAATCTACATGAAAAAAAGTATTTATTTTTTCCTGGATCGATCAGGACACAGCTAGCTCCTCATCCTTCCAAGGTTTTAGAACCGTCAAAATAAAGAATCCAAAAACTTTCTACTCCTATTGAATTTAAACTATTAAATACATATGAAACTAGATCTACTATATTACAATCAATATTATCAGCCCGTGAAAACTGAAGAGATCAGGTTGGATATCTGATATGTTGTTGGCTTCTTTAGCTTGGCAATTTCCTGCTTCCAGTTCAAGAAAATAGTTTCCCCACATAGAATTTACTGGTTCATTTTTTCCCTCCAACTGAGTTACATTGTACTTCATTTGAGGTTCCCTTAACACCTTTATTTGGTTATAACAACCTTTATAAGGTAACGATACATGTGACCAATCTGATGCAAAGTATCCATTCAATTTTGCCACCCAATCCCAGCTCAAAACCAAACCATATGCATCCGGGATATCTGCTACAACAATGTCTATGCATTGACAGACTCTCTCATCTGCTGACAGACGGATCATGACATCTTCCATTTATCCTATCACTTTCACTACAGTCCTATCCAATTGGATAACTTGGCCTGTAGTTGGTTTAGGCTACCCATTTATTTTTTTGCAAACTGAAAGTGTCATGACATTTACTGATGCTCCAGTGTCCACTAGACAATTATGCACGTTGTAATTGAAGATATCAAAAGTTAGGAGAAATGTTGGAGTCCTATATTTAAAATTTCCTCCCTAACTTGCTTCACCAATCTCTTCATCAGTTTGGTTGTCATTTTGAGGTTCCTTCACAGGTGTTTCAAGTGCTTTTAAAATATTTTCCTTTTGTTGGGGTAGATTGCACATTTCAAACAAGGAGATATTTGCCTTAGCTTTTTTAATATCTTCTACAATGTCATATCCCATTTCGTGCTCAGCCAATTTCTTCATGAAATTCTCAACTTTACTTTCAGTGGACTTTACTAGTGTATTAACTTTCTTGGGACTCTGGATTGAAATGACAAACTTAGGTATATTAACAGTTGGAGTATTATTCTTTACTTTTCTCATGTTCTGCTGAAGCTTCTTAATCTTTGGAAGTATCAGGTTATCCTCTTTTAATGAATTCTGACTTCTTGTTGTAACATTTGTCTATGGTATTTTTCTTCCTTAGGGAAACCTTCATCCTCTATGTTGAACATAGAAACACAATCCCATAAAACCAAAGTGTCCTCTTCTTGGGTTTCTATTGGTTCATGATCTTTCTTTTTCTCATCCACAGTTTCTGTCAACTTAGACTCCAGTAACTGGTTCATCTCTAAGGTCATAGAATTTATCCACTCTGGGTAATTTTTCTCAGAGTGAGGCTACTGATGGAATGTACAAAAATTATTCATTCCTGCGTCTGTCAAATTCATGGCTGAGGGACTATGTGGGGGAGGATTGGGTTGAATGTTATCATCTCTCTTTTTATAATAAGGCTTGTATTGTTTATGGGCCTCCTTCTCTGTTTCCAAATCAATTACCCTGTTTGACAAATTTTGCATCATTTTTACCACTCCATCTAACTCTTGTGACCGCTCATCTTTAGGATTAGTTAATAATAGAGGCTTTTTGTTCCCATAAGTTTTTTCTTCTGACTGCATAGGATAATGGTCTATACTCTCCATTTCTGCCTCCACCTTCTCAGCTTCTTCATAAGTATCTACTAAAGAGGGCCTAAACGATCTTTTGACAAACATGGCTAAATCAGGCCCAAGAGTTGAGGTGTAATATTCAATTAGGGCGTGCTTGGATGGTTTGTTGGCTACATTGAATTTATTCAGGTAGGCAACAAACCTCTGAGTGAAATTATGTACCCTTTCTTTCTTCTCTTTCTTTAGGGAAATTAATCCTTTCATTAAATCAGTGTGATTTTTCTGGATTCTGTATTTGTTTCTGAACAGTATCTCAAAAGTATTCCAATTTGTGATTGAATTTTCCTGTAGGGAAAAGTACCATGAGGTTGCTTTTCCCTTAAGAGTATGCGGGAATAATCTGCACACTACATCTTCATGTTCTGCTGCTTGTAATCCCTCTAAATCTAGATAAAAAATCTGTAAATGATCATCCATAAGAATTCCTTCATTTGGTTCAAACTTGGGTAAAGATTTGTCAAAATTATGAGGCATAGCATGCAATGGAGGGGTCAGGTTCAAAGGAGATCTATCCCTCCAAGTAGGTGGTGGAGGTGGCTGATTTGCATTCACATTGGCCATGATTCTGAGTGGAGATTGAGGAGGAGACTGGACAGGGGTTTGAAAAGGATAACAGTGAGGGGAATTTGGTCCCAGCTGATTCATAGGTTGGACAACTTCTTGCAAGGATATTTCTACCAATTATTCAAGGTCTTCCACCAACATTGAATCTTCCAATTGAGGACGGTCTTTCTTATGAAACTCTCTTCTAGTTAAAGCAGGAATAATGGGTAACCCTCCAATCTTATTTATGTACACCCTGGTGATTCTCCTTAAATCATCAACAACTTCATTATCAATGGGATAGATATACCCTATTCCATTTTCTTTAGGAGTTGGTATTTGAGGGATACTAGTCTCAGAACTATCATCGGTGGGGAATTCTCCAGAAAATGGACTTCCTCGGCTAACCATGCACTGGCGGCCCTCCTTCTAGCACCAAAACTGTTGAGGCCCAGAAAATTGTAGGTAACACCAGTAGGGATTCTCCCCAATAACCGTTCCCAAATAGCTTGTTATTGTTTGGTATGGGGAATACGTCCGGTTTACGGTTCGGCTACCGTAGGTCAAGTAATGGTTAAATATTGTTTTATTGGTTGCATCCCGGTCCGCCGTTTAAGTGTATCTTTTAGTTTTATATTTATGTATGATATGTAAGTTCCTAAGTAAGTACAAATCGATAGAGATAACGAAGAGTGTCACAATGTGATACGTAGGTTCTTACCTCTCGTCTTACCTCTTTCGCTTCTAAATCATAAAAGGAAAACAACTTGTACTAATACTAACTAAAACTATTTAACCTATTTCTAGGGATCAATACTGTAATTAATTATGATTAATGTATTGTAACACATGCATTTAGAATATTATAGATAGCTGTTATATTTCATAATACATGAATATAAGTAGAAAGATAAACAAAGAGATAGCTCAGTGTCGATTAAAAGATTCATTACTCAGATATGTTGTGGAAATTTCAAAGAAATAATAAATAGGAGAACATTCATAACATGAAATAATTCGTGATTTAGAACAATCTAACAGTTCATAGAAACAAATGAAACATAAATAGTACACATTCAACCAATCTATGGAAAGCATTTGAGACTCCACAGTTCCTTCTGCAGCAGAAAATATATATTCTTTATTTTAAGAGGAAGTAGTTCTTCTTACAATAACCTTGCATAAAGATAGCATGAAAAAAATGTCCCTCTTTACATCTAAATCACCTATATTTATTACAAACATCAAAACTATTGAGCTGCCCTCTTTTCCCTTTGGGCTTCCCCTAACCTTTCCTTAACAAAAATTTGTCCTCTAGTGTATATACTTAGAAAAAAGATAAATACAATATATTACATAATTGATCAATCATTTAAAATATTCCAACTAAGATGGCCCAACTTGATCATTCATTAATTTCTTCCACACGTTTGCATCTGTTGCTATGGTTTCGAACCTAGAAGGCTCTAGAAATCTGATGGTGATCTCATGTTTAGCGGCTTGAGACTTTATATTTGCCACTCTTGCTGGAATTAGGCGAAGTTGATCTTCCAATAAATGGCTACTAACTGCTGCTTGTGCTATTTCAATTTTCAGCACCTTCTCATCCAATCCTTTGAGCAAATGAATGCTCCGTTCATCCTCTTGCCATCTTTCCTGTAATCGCTTAAAAAATCCTTCATAATCAGGAAATTATTCCAACCTGTTCTTAGCAGCTGTCTGGAAATGATTGTAAGTTAGGAGAACTTTCGTGTAGAATTTTGCACAAACAACCTTTGTCCTTCTAATGGTATTTACTAATTCCTCTGTTGCTTTACTCCCAAATTCGATCAGCTCATACTCCAGCTTTACAGTCTCTATATCCTTGATGGGTACATCTGCTGGAGGTTCCTTATTTTTTTCTAACCAATTCATTCATCCCTGTAGAGCCTCTAGAATATCCTGTGTCCTATCTAAGAAATACAAAGCTGTATTTATAATTTCTTCCAATCTTAGTTCTTCCGCCATTTGAAGATGCATCTGATAAATCTTATTTCTGAGTGTAAGAGCATGCTTCTTCAAAGGCTCAATTTTTGTTTTTTGCTCCATAGCTGCTTTTAATGAGACTTCCAGTGAAGTTTTCTGATTTTCGAATGCTACTACCTGAGTCTCATAAAGCTTAGCTTTCCCCTCAGGAGTAGTCTTTTGCATTTCCAATTCTGCCACTTTATCCTCTAACTTTTCCTTCTCTTTATTCAACTCTTCAATTGACAATTTCATATTATCTCTTTCTGCCTCCAAAACATGATGTCTTTGCTGAAGTCTCCCAAAATCCACCAAGATGGCCTTGGACTCTTTTTCTATATTGCTCACGGATAACGCCAAAACATCTTTGTCTGATTGTAGAGTCTAGCACTCTACTTTGGATTCTTCAATTTGACTAATCATATCTTCATACTTTCTCTTTAAAGTTTTACTTTCACTTCTTTCCTTTTTTAAGGTCTCTTTCAACTGTGTAACCTTCTACTGGGATTGTTCTAAATCTGTCATCATTCTATCCAAATTATCTTCAGTAGCTAGGGCTATGGCTACACCATCCCTTGCCATTAATCATGGATCTTTGTTGGTACCGTGAACGACTTCCTTTTCAGTCACTATCACTCCCGTCTTTCCTCCAGTGTTCACCTTTTTCTCCGTTCTTTTAACAATCCTCTTTTCGACCTTGTCATAGAAAATAATATTTAAATCGGCCACTTCATCCTCTTCTGTGGGCATAAAAGGAATCAATTCAATTCCTGATATTGAAAATGGATTTCCTCCTGCTATACTACTAGATGGAATAGAGGGTTCTACTGGATCAACATAAGACAGAGTTTTCTCTTGATTAGCATAATGCTGTCTCTCTTGTACCTTTTATCGCAACTCTTTAGCTGCTTTTTTTGCTTGCTCTTTTTCCTTATCAGCATCTTCTAATCTTAATCCCTCACTTTCTTTTTGCCTTCTCTGGACCTCTTCTTCTTCTTTTATCTTCTTTGCTTCTTTAGGTTTCTTCTCGGCCTCTTCAACTTTCTTTTTGGCCTATTCAACTATTTTTGTTTTTTCTTCTTCTTTAGCTCTCAACCACTCTTTTGCTTCTCGGGCCAATCTATGTGCCTATTCTTCCCTTTTCATTGCAACCTATTCTTCTTTCCTTTTAAGTTGTTCAACAAATTTGCCTTTCCTGCGAATAGTAGTTATCTTTTGTTTGAACCTTCTCCTCAAAGCTGTTATGTTCTGAGCATTATGGAAGACTTCTTCATCTTTATCCCAAAAATTTGTATACAAAAAATGCACTCAAGCTGTTGTGAAATAATCAACAAATTTCTTTCAAGCATCATTCCTATGGAATATTATCTCACCAAAATGAAAATATTATAGTTATTAGCAAATTCTGTTGCAGTTTTCACCTTGGAAAACTTGTAACTCCCTATAAAAAAGGGAACTGCAAGATACATTGCCTTCTTCTGCTCAAATAGGAAATTACCTACTCCTTCAATGTACAAATGTCTCACAACGTCTTTATGAATCACATAGTCTGTAGCATACTTGGGTAGAAGGGAACGAGCCCTTGACCCACCAAACATTCTTAAATACATTCCTTCTTCAGTCAAGTAATAGTGCCCATTGTCTTGCACGACCTTCATAGCTTCCTCTGACATACAATTACTCTCAACCAGGAACATCAATGTGTACAATGAAATAATCAAATACTCACAAATATTCTTGTAGTAGCTATAATACTTATGAACCCAAAATAATTGGTAGGCAGCATATACAGTGGATTGGTCTTTATCCCATTGGCATTTCAATGCTGGGAATGGTTGAGTACATAAAATACAATCAATCAAGATTGAACTCATATAGAACTCTATTTTCTTCTGGGAAACTCCTCCCAATGTTGCACTGATGTAGGTTGACAAGCTGTTGGACACTATGTTGGACCAATTGAAAATTGTACCCTGGGTGGCTACAAAAAAATCACTGGTACCCATCCTATTTTAAAGTTCTTCCCATTAGCCCTCCCGAAAATCCTGTTTAACATCAAGGCAATTAACCTGTATAGAGTGCGTAGGCTTGATGTTTTGTACTCTCCTGAAGGCCTCGTATGAAATTTCTTACTTGGTATCATCATTCTTTTAACTGTTTGCACCACATGTAGGTTAAGGTCTTTCAACCAACTCTCAGTCAAATAAATTTGCAATGTCTGCAACGCATAAGCCATGGATACATAGGCTGGGATATAGGCAGCATAACCCTACCCCTCAGTGTTAGCCAGTATCATCCTTGTTACATCTGCCCTTGGTAGAATCCATCCTATCACTTCTGAATAGGGAAAAAGTTTAGGTCTCGCAGCCACCGTCATGATGGCTGATCTCTCGATGATGGAATAGATAGGAAAATACTCTAACCCAACCTTTGGAACACTCTAGTTTGAGATAATTCTGCATATCTCTCCCCATTTATACTCAGGATCACTTCTAGTGATGGCTTTGGTGTCTTCGTAAATAACCTCAACTCAGGTTATTATTTCCACTTCTGGTTCCTCCTCTGTTATTTGGGCCTTCTTTTTCTGCTTTCGTGGCATATTGTTGTGCTAATGATGAGCCTGTATTGATCATGCAAAATAGCTTTAATCCACTTACCCATAGCAAACTATATATTGAAAGCAACAAAAAATAACCAGAACATTACCATCTCATCAAGATGCATGCTGAATAGTTTTTCTTTTATCAAAACAAATGGGCCTTTGGTATGTGAAACTTTAAAAAACTATGAAACTTGCAAAAGCCTATTGGACCCAAATCTGCAAACAAACTTCTACTCGGGAAAACCCTATATCTTCACTAATCCCTTATGTCTACAGGTAGTAACTCTGACAGTGGAAAAATATTAAAACCTTGGACTGCTAACCCCAAAACCAGTCCTCTCTTATGACTGAAAACTCCTACGACATCCCATGGAAACTTACCGCTCAAAAAATGGCTGCACATTCTGTGGTTTAAAATGGTGCAGGGAAAAAGGGAGGGGTGCAAACGGCGAAACGCTCGTTTGCACTCTTCCCTTGTTCTTCTAAAACCTATCAAGTTGTAAATCATCGCTACATAAAATCAATAAAGAACCAAGGCAAGAATAAACAAGAAAATGGGCGGGCTGGTGAGACGGCGTCCGTAAAACAAACAGGGTGAATCCTATATGAAGAAAATCCCACCACGGGATAACAAATGACCTAACCCTATTAAACAAATGCGGGTAAAAAAGAAAACAATGCTGAGCAATAAGATTTGAGGCGAATCATACCTAGAGAAATATTGCGGATGTCCTAGATGGACAATGACCTCCACCAGCAAACGATTCGTCCAGACAATGACAGCTACGCAACTCCAATGGGCGACAAACATGGATGAACAATAACTGAAAATACGACCCCTATGGATTTATAAGCTCGATCACGAGAGGGAAATTTTAACGGGCGGGAAAGAATAAAAGTGCTAAGTCAATATCGTGATGGAACTTGCGAGCGGATGCAAAGCGTTGGATGGATTCGGAAGACCGTACACTAGTGGAAAATGAGAGATTAGTGACCACGAGACCAAAATTTTTGGTCACCACAGTTTTTTTAAAGGGATAAATGACCAAAATTGATAATTCTAAGTTAGCTAACTAAAAACGACCAAGATAAATGACCACTTTTGGTCACGGGATAAAAACCAATTAAAAAAGACCAAGATAAATGACCAAATTTGATCACGAGATATCTAGACTACAAATGACCAGATATGATTGGTCATTTATTTGGTCATTTTTAGTTGTTACTCTCGCAATGGAAAAAATTACAAATTTGACAATGAATTTGTACATTTTATTAAATTCTAACACTACATATGGATTCAGAGGCCCGTACACTGTATATGGATTTAGAGAAGGGTCTCTGAATCCATCTACAGTGTTAGAATTTAGTAAATTAATAATGTACTATCATAATATCACTCCCCTCATAAAAACATCAACAATTTATCGTTATAATTCCTTCTCAAAATACTAGACAACATGCAGTTGGTTTCTCTGGGCTTGAAAAAGAGTACTAATCACTACTACATTTTGATCCAAAATCCAATGGAAAAATCCGACGGCGCGTGGATTTCTCTTTTTAAACTTACCAAAAATCACAAGGATACATTTTTTTTTTGTAAATGTGGCCACAAGCATCGGTGAAGCGACGACTATTCTCATAACCATCAGTTAAGCAACAGCGCGTTAGTAAGCGTCACTGCGCCTCATGGAATAGCCGTCGCATGGAAAGCGCCTCATGGAATAGCCGTCGCATGGCGATGGGTTGGGAATGACTGCACCTCATTCAAATTAACACATTCTCCAGATTGACAAATTAAAGCAAGAACCTATGGGATTACAACAATCTTTCTATAATAACAAAGGCCATCACATGTGTCAACTCTTTATTGGAGGGAGAGACAACGATTCCAAAGTAATGCCATAAAACCAAATTTTATAGATAAATACTTATCAACGTAATTAGCTTATCCAAAACAAGGAAAAACTCATAAATTTATTTTAAAAAGCAGGTATGGGTGTATAGGTGGACAAACACATGCACACACACACACACACAAACATATAATTTTTGCAAAAACACACCTTATTAATGATTGGAATTGAGGACTTATTCCCCCAAAATCCACTATTGGACTCTATTTGTATCTATTAACAGTAGGTTTCAAGATTGGAGTCAATGAACTTATCACCTATGGGACATTTTGCTTTGAGAACTCTTAGGGAGTGGCAATAATACCATTCACTAGGATTTGGACTTAAGCCAATAGTTGAAAAATCCCACCAATTTATCACAAATTACTATTATTTTTTTCCACAAAAACCCCCTTAATTTTTGGTTAGAGTGAAGGCCTTATTTTCCCCAATTCCATTACTAAAATTTATTTGTATCTATCGAGATCAGGGCACACCATCCTTGCGATTCTCTATTCGCTTGGAATTGAACTTGGGCTAGTAAAGAAAAATTTCCACATGTTTACCATTGGATCATAGCTCACTCAAAAACTCACTACCCATTATAGCATCAAGAGAAACAAGATGCCATATACACCACATAATAATAAGAATAACTATACTTTTCTTTTTTGTTGGGACAAAAACAAACCTTATTTTTTGGTAGGAGTCCAGGACTTAGTTCCCCACAAATCTCCCTATTGCATCCCATTACTTAAATCTATTTATATCTATCAAGACCGAGCTTTGATATTTGGAGTTAATGGATCACTTGTAGGACGTACCACTCTAAGGATTACTAATTTTAGATACCAAAGGCACCCTCGATTTGAGAATCAGACATCAATTAGTGATGGAAAACTCACACAAGTTTACTATTGGACCATAGCACAATTGATAATAATTATTTAATTTGAAAGTCACAACCTAGTCAAATACCAAATTGATAAAAAGGTTCCCTTGTTCGTTGGACAAGAGATCCCATTTCAACTATGATTTCACTATAATTAATAATAATTATTTAATTTGAAAGTCACAACCTAGCCAGATACCAAATTGATATAAAATGTTCCCTTGTTTNACAAGAGACCCCATTTCAACTATGATTTCACTATAATTAATAATAATTATTTAATTTGAAAGTCACAACCTAGCCAGATACCAAATTGATATAAAATGTTCCCTTGTTTGTGGGACCAAAATACCCCATTTAAACTATGATTTCAGAGCTTCCTTCATTTATATTTATAGATGTATACCTACCTTATATGAAAAACAACCTTGACAAGAAAAAGTTTATATTTAACATATAATTTTAAGAAAAAATAAACAAAACAATATCCCGTTAACATGTATATATGCTCATTATTAACATTAAGTAGATATTAAATTGGGTAGTAAACCAATATCCAAGAATTTCTTAAGAAACGAAATAATATTAATAATTATGATTATCTCCGCCGAGGTCTGTTCCCGCCATGGAGGGAGCAGGAAAATAAAAACGAATTCAAAGAAAAATAAATGAAAATAAAATACAAATACCCAGTAAAACAAATTGAGCTTGATCCTGAACTCTAAAACCCACTTCACTGCAATTTTCCCTGGCCTCTTGGCAGGGTTTTGCAGCATTTTCTTGCCTCAAACCTCAGCTCAAAAACTACCTACGCAAAAACCATCTACATGGCTACTATCAATAATTCTGTGTTCGAGTCCCTCAAGGCCAGAGAAATTCGACCCCTCAGAGGTAATGCCAATCCAATCCTTTTTTCTGGATCTAGATACGCAGGTTTAAGCCCATATCAGAGATTTTACAGTAACGATTTAATTGAATATGGATGATGGCACTGCAGTACGCAAGAGGCCTTATATGGGTATTATGATATCCGAGGGAGGTGATGGCCATGGAGTTCTAATGATGGAGCCCAATAACATATCTACACCTGCTCTTGCAGCATCATTTGCCAAGGTAAGGGTTTAGGGTTTATCAGGAGTCCGTTATACCTGGTGGGGTGCGATCTTACTGTTGTTTTTATTTGAGATATTAAAAAAATTGATGGTTTGTTTGTAGACAAATGGTACCAGTCATGTGCTTGCAGTCTCAGATGAAGAAGGGTTTGTTATCCTATTTAATACACGCCGCCAATTGCCTTCTTATTATTCCTATGAACTGGACACAGGTTGGTTGCACACTCTACTAAACTGGGCTGTTTCTTGGGTTTTGGAATCGGTTCTTGATGGTTTGCTTGCTTCCTTTGATTGCAGGAGATGTTAGAACAGAGCTTTGGAGGGCTCATAATAATTCCATCTTTGATATTTGATGGATAAGGGTAATTTGCGTATTTTAATTAAATTTTAAATGTTTCCTGTTGGTTCAATGTCTGCAGTATATAGTTTGCCTGTCTTGAATGATCTTGTAGTGTTTTGTGGAAGAAAGTTGGGCTTTAGATTACAGTTTTGCAGCAACAGAACTGATTCAATTTTGGCAATGTAATCAAATGCATTTGATGGGAAGCTATGAATTTCAACTTCATTGAAAAATGTACTTGATGGGCAGTCATGACTCTCAATCTCGTTGAAAATGCATTTGCTTCGCAGTCATTGCCTTGAAACTTTATTGAAAAATACATATGGGAAATCAAGGCCTTCAACTTCATTGAAAAATGCATTAGTTGGTCTGTTATGGCCTTCGATCTCATTAAAAAATGCTTTTGATTGGATGCCACCCTTCGACTTAATTGAAAAAATGCTAATCTGGATATAACCTAAATCTTGTTATAGAGTCAGTTGCACCTAAATATTTGTTAGTATTACTGTCTGAGGTTCTGTTGTTGTTCTTTTGCAGGATGATACCTGCATCTTGACTGCTTCTGGAGACCAGACGGTTAGTTCACTATTTCCCTTTAGTCCATGTTAACTCAGTTACATCTTACATTCACAATTTAGAAACATGCCGGTTGAGGTGGTGTGCATATCGATTTATATATTGCGATTGGAAAGAACACATTGGTGCAATAGTCGTAGAAAAGAGATCCGTTCAGTAAATGTGCTGTATGTTGCCCAATTATGACATACATAATTCAGTAGAAATCCAAATGATGAACATGCAGTCTATCAGCAACAAACATTAAACAAATGGATGGATTTCATGGTTTGAAGTTTGAACTATTAAAGCTCTGGTATATAGTGAATATCATTTACAGTCCTTACCGACCACCGTTTAAGTCCAAGCATCTATTATTTCAATATTATTCTAGTTTAAATAGAACAAACAACAATTGTTATACAACTAAAGTTAACAATCTCTGATAACTGCCCAATCGGGTCAAACATTGGACAAATTCTTAACA
Organism: Pseudotsuga menziesii; assembly: GCA_001517045.1. Taxonomy (NCBI): domain Eukaryota; kingdom Viridiplantae; phylum Streptophyta; class Pinopsida; order Pinales; family Pinaceae; genus Pseudotsuga; species Pseudotsuga menziesii. The sequence continues at coordinate 176,154 of LPNX010468978.1, forward strand.
TTCAAGTTTAAAACTTGAATAACAATAATAATGAGACTGAGGGTTCAGTCACTAAGAAAATTAAAAAATCCATATTCTTTTCGACCACGACAATGAAAAGGCAAAGAATCTCGTGGCAAGCTAAGCCACCCACGTATAATCTTTCTTATTACATTTTAATAAGGTTGAAGTAGCCCTTTTGCAAGGATTGAACCAACCAGTAAAAAGATGTTATTCCCCAAACAGTAAAAATAAGTAACAGAGATGAAACCACCCTTCATTCATGCCATATGTCCATAGAAGGAAGTGGGATTACCGAGCTTGAAGCTCTTGACTTCTTCTCGGACCCTATCAGTCGTAAACCTAAAAGTTGGGAAAACATCATCACACAAACACAAATTAGTAGCTGTTTATTGTGGAATAAAGTAAAATCAATGATACAATATGAAGGAATAAGATAAACAAAATGCATTACGACTACCTATCTTCACTGTTGTGACTATAATGGATTCCAACGCACTCAAGAAACCATTTCTCTAGTAAGACATTTTGTTAATGATTAAAAACTCCCGACGATTCTCACCATCTAGGAATCACCTAAAACCTTCAATACAAAAAAATAAATTAGCTCGATTCATATGGTGAAACTCTCCTTTCCATTGTAAAGGACCGAGACAACTTTGTGAATCAATAATTAATAGAATGATACCCAAGAGATATAAATCCTTGCACCTTGACTTTATTTTACATATTTTCCATTTAAGGAACAACTAACTTTTTTTTCAGACGAAAAATAGCAGTTCCTTGATATTCATGGTGAATCAAAGGTAACAAATTACAGCATCAAAAAGTCCATACAAGTGACTAGTCAAGAGACACATGAAGAGTATGCTTTATGCAGAAATAAATAAATAAATAACTGACTCCAAACATCAAAACTATATAAGATAGAAGGGTATCCACAGACATATAGAGATAATACTAAGAAATCAGAAGAGTTTCCCAAGGAAGGTCTCAAGCAAGTAGTCAAGAGCTTCACCACCAGGGTGGAACCATCAATCCATAAGATACAAAAAACCAAGAGGATTAAAGAGCCATAATCCAAGAGAAGAGTAGTTCAATGAGATAGTGCTCCTCAAAATAATTGCATATTGTCTGATCCAATGACCAGACCCTCATAACATTCCATAAAGGATAGTGACATGTCAGCATGAGGAGACCTTCCTTGGATAACAGGTCTTCCTTCTCATTATACTCTCTATAGACATGCTGATAATCAATCGATGAGAAAGAAGATGACATATCAGAGATGGTGGAGAACCAAGCCTCCAGGTCCAAGGTGTGAAGAGATGAGCTGCCTTTTTCCCAGTTGATGATCACCATGGACTTGCCAAAAATATGTAACCTTTGAATCCCAATCTTCTTTGCAAATATTAGGAGAGCCTAGAGAGCTAAGAGTTATGCACGAGTATTTGTACTGGGTCCATAACCCAGTTTGATGTGATAATGGTGTGAATGACTGATCAATAGGAAGATTCCTACACCCCCATTATTTTCAGTGGCATCTCCATCGAAAAACCTCGAGGGATAAGTGACGATAGGGGGGTTTCCAATATTTCCCTTCCTGCATCTGCTAGCAAGTAGCATAGGATAATCAAGTGCACTATGCATAATAATGTGACCAAGACTGTCCACAACAGGATTCTTCTCCTCAAACAAATAGAGATTTCTGGACTTCGAAATGTTCCAAGTGACAAAGAAAGGTAATGGAGTGGGTTACCTTTTTTCTTGATCCAATTCTCAATATTTTCCACAACTAATATTTCTAACCATACTATTGAACAATTATGAAGTCTGAAGAGACTGCTAATAATCTGATGAGTAAAGGAGCACTCATCAAAGAGATGCCACACCAATTCAGCTTTGCATTTGCAAAGGCAACACCAATTAGGACCAATCCATCCTTTCATGATAAAATTATCCCAAGTATTTATTTTATTTTCAATGACCATCCAGATGAAGCACTTAATCTAGAATGGGATCTTCAAATGCCAAAGCTGAGAAAGTAAGCTATGATGTGCAACAGGAAAATTATGAGAAATGATGAGGTCAAAGGATTTCTTTGCTGCGATTGCACCATTTCTGGAAATCCATGATAGAGACCACATAAAGTCGTTCCATATGAATGGTGTACCCGTGATAGTGAAGGATTGAGTTCTGATCCATAAATAAATATGTTTGTCTTTAAGATATTTGTGTTTGACAATCCTACTCCAAATACCCCTACCATTTAATAGCCGCCAGAAGCTTTGAAGTCCCAAACCAATCGAGCTAATTTATCTTCCATCCCCCATAATTGTAGGGAGCAACAATAGTATGACAACTTACCAAGTACAGTCTCTGTTTTCCATCATAGCTTCCCCCTAAGAAAGAAAATATGATTCTATGAAGAGTATTAATAATGGATGATGGAACACGCATGAGTGCAAACCAGTATGCAACAATGCCTGTAAGAACAGACCTCATAAAAACAACTCTGCCTCCGAGAGAAAGCATCCTGTAATCCCAGTTATTAATCCTCTTTTCAAACATAGTAAGGAGCCACTGCCATTCATTTCTTCTATACCCAAGAGGATTTAAGCGGTACCCCAAATATTTGAGTCCCATTATGATTGGCTCCATTTTGTATGGCAGTAGATCAGTAATGTTCCTTCTAGTGTCATCATCAATATCATTGAAAAGGAAAGAAGATTTCTCAGAACTAATCAACATTCTTGCTCCTGAACACAATAAATCAAGAGCCTCCTTGATAGCTTTCCATTATTCAGTACATCCCAGCCCAAACAAAATCACATCATCAACAAACAATAAATGAGTAATAGCATGACCACGAGATAGCTGAATCCCATTTATGTGCCCTTTAATATGTGCATCCTTTAGAATAATACTGATACTTTCAATGATAAGTATGAACAGCAGGGGGGACAATTGATACCCTTGGAAAATCCCTCTGGTGGCGGGAAAAAAATTTGATGGCGTTCCATTAACAAGAAAAACAAAATTCGTAGAGAAGACACAACCCAATATCCAATTAACAGCAACTAGGGGAATACCTATCTAAAGGAGAACAAATCTCAAGAAAGTCTAATTCACCCTATCAAAGGTTTTAACCAGATCCAGTTTCAAAATCAAAACTTTTAAATTTTTGGTTTTGATAGTGTGTAGGACCTCCTGAGTGATGCCAATAGGTTCAGAAATCAGTCTATCTTTAAGAAACCCAAATTTTTGGGCATAGATGGCATTATCTAAGAGAGGTTTCACGTGAAGTGCTTCAACTTTAGAAATAATCTTATAAGCAAGTTGGCATAGATAGATCGGTCTAAAGTCAACAAAGGTTCAGGGTTTATCACATTTAGGGATTAATGTGAGAAAGGTAGAGTTTAAAGCTAAAGTAGTCATGCCCTCTGTTCTAGCCTGTTCCACAGCGCTAAGAAGGTCCTCCCCCAAGATATCGAAGAAGGTGAGAAATAACTCAACATGCCAACCATCAGGACCTGGATATTTAACCTTCTTAAATCCCTTTAAAATAGTTTCAATCTCTAATAGAGAGATGGGCTCAAGGAACCGGTTCTTATCCTCCTTAGTGACATAAGATGGGAAGAGGTTGATAAGTTCAAGATCGCCAAAGATATTAGTGCATCCATCATGTTTAAATAGATCAGTAAATTGTTTCTGACCCAACCCTTTAAGTGGAGAGTCATCTGTAATTAGGTTCCCTTCACTGTCTTCTAGAGACCAAATGGTTTTCTTATTTCTCCTAGTAGAAGAAAAGGAGTGAAAGAAACTAGTGTTGGCATCACCTTCATAATTGGCATAGGGATCTACTTTTGAGTCTTTGAGTGAGGACCACCTGGGATAATAGATCCCCTTTTTTGCTTTTAATATTTAACAACAATTCAGAATCAACCTTATTAAGAATGCCATTGGAAAGTTGAAGGATATTACAAATATCAGAGTCTATGGAATACATCTCAAGTCTCTTAGCAGTTTTTTTGTCCCTTTCCCACTTTTTGACAGTGACTTTTACCCTTTTTAGCTTGTGAGAGAGGGTTTACTAGTGATCACAGGACCGAAGGTGAGTGTTGACCTTCCAAGAAGAGCTTACCAAAGTAGCGAAGTCCTCTTCCATGAGCCAAGTCCTATTGAACTTGAAAGGATAACAATGATTGGAGAGATTAGAACCCCATTCCAAGCAGATGGGATAGTGATTAGAGATATCAGTGGGGGATGTCGAGGATCTGTGTGATGAGAGGATGGGCAATAGCTGATCGGTGGCCATAAAACGATCAAGCATTTTACTAATACCATCAATACCAGAACGCCCATTTCTCCAAGTTGGGCTGGGGTTGCATTGAGACAAGTCAACTATGCTCTTACAAGAGAAGAGCCTTGAGAAATAAGAATATTGAGGGTCAAGATGTGCATGAGTGCCCTAGAATTTAGAAGATGAGAGATTAAGGTTAAGGTCTTCAGCTAGTAAAAGGTTAGGTAGAGAAAAAAGACCACCATCAAGTACCTTGTTCCAAAATTCCAACCTGTGATGGTAGGGACCATAGCAATTTAATATGGAAAAGACATGGGTAAAGCCTTTAATGTGAGCTTTGAGCAAAATCCCTGGAAAGGATGAGAAAGCTTTGCACCGGACTAGTAATTGGTTCCATCTAGCAACGAGACCCTAGATAATCCAGAAGAGTCAAGAGCACAAAATTCCCATCGGAGTTTGAGTTTTGAGAAGAGGTAAAGAGCATGAGAGAAGGAGCACATAGTTTCTTGTATTAGTATCGTATCAGGGTTTAGGTCAGAGAATAGAGAGTTGAGGGCTAGTAGTTTGGTTCGCCTCCCAAAACCACAAATATTTATTGAGAGAAGCTTCATTAAGGTACAACATCCTCAGGTAAGTCTGCTCTAAGGACCTATGAGGTGGTGGAATGAGTAGTATGGGAGGATCTGGAAGCAACCTTCAGTCTGGTGGAGAGAGGTGTATACAAACCAGATGCACTAGGGTCAAGGGGTGTACTTTTCTTGGATTTCCTTATGGTGACATTTTGAAAATGAATAGAATCCAGGGGGAGGGTAGATGGCGATATGGGAGACTTGTCAGAGAAGATACTAAGAGAATGAAGGAGGGATGGATCCAGAAAGCCTAGAGAGTCCCTGGGACCGAAGGGTGTATCCTCAACATGAGTAGGTGGGGGATTAGAGGATGAGGGTTAGAGTAGAGGTGGGAGTAGTGGATAGTGTTGAAAAGTGATAGGAAGAGGACCAACAATGGGTGGTTCATGTAAAAGAGGTTGTGTAGAGATACATTAGAGGAAATCTCAACTCAAAAATGACTCTTTCAACATTAATTCAAATTCCATGTCATAATGTGTTAGCCAATGAAATTGCTTTAAATTTGAAATACCGTATAGGTCTTAAACAATTTTTTAATATAAATTTGGGGATAGGTATCATAAAGAAAACTACTTTTTTTGTTCGTATTGTCAACATATCTCCGTGTGTTTTTACTCAAATTTTGATAGAGAGAGCTCGTTGGATGCAGAATTAAATTCTGCATCCAACAAGTACCCATTCGACATACTTTTGACAGACCCCGCTACCCAAGAAATAAGAAATACCTAAAAAACGTGATGATGATGTCATTCCCAATAAAAATACCTTATTAAGATTACACATTTATAATTATTTTATAAATATTTTTATGATTATTTTTTATATAAAACATATATATATAAGAAAGGAAGTAATGCAAAATACTTGTTAATGTAGAAAATTGTTACTTCATTGTCCCATCAAAAGAAGCTTTGTTTAAAAAAAGAAATGAACCCAAATAATCTATGTTTTAAAAAAGAAATGAACCCAAATTTATAATGAGTACCAAATTAGGTTAGGTTTCTCCTCTAAAGAAGTTTGATTTATTGAGAGGGACGCGACCTTTTTGTGTAGGATGGATTAGCTAATAGAATTGATGTTTTCAACGTAGATGACTTCATCTTGTTGAGAAAAGACTTGCAGATAATGGATGACCCAATAATCCAAGTCGGCCTTTTTGGATTACTTACAATATTTTTATAACTTGGAAAATAAATTCACCTTTGCATTTGTGTCTAAATTTGGAGGACTTAAGAGTTGGCTCATTACCAACTGAGTGGTAACGACTTAATACTTTTGGGCTGTTGGGATCCTTAAAATCAATCCTTATATAATCATGATATATTAAAGAGTCAAAAAATTGTGTTATGACAATGGAGAAGCTTTGGGTTTTTAATAATAATAATAATAATAATAATAATAATAATCTATTTTTAAGGTCACCGCCAAGCGAGACACCAAATTGGTGTATGAGACCCCCTTGTTTGTGGGACAAGGGACCCCCCTCTACGCAACGATTTAATTGCTAAAGTCTACATAGGTGTACATACACTACCCCCCTCTGGATTTGAACCCGTGACCTGATCCTAAGAGGAAACACATGCTCTTAACCATTAGGCCCACTCATGCTGTACAAATATACATATATAAAAGTTAAACTCTAGTGAAAACCTTATTTTACATAAACGTACCCTCAGACAAAGTTTAAAATTCATGTATATAGTGGAGTTTTATAAATATACAAAGGTTGTAGTTACTATGAGTTGCAAGGGAAATCACCTGACCACCAAGCACATGGCTTCTTAATCCCCCTGCGTCTGAGCACATCATAGCTTCCAAATCTCCGAGTGCCAGTATAAAACTCTACAAATCCCTCCTCCACCTCATTAAGGGATGCTCTATACTGATATATTATTCTAAATGCTTCCTTCCTCCCCCGTGAAATCTATCCGGGTTTCCTAGAGACCTATGGGAAGCCCAGAGTCTAATCGGGAACCAACTGTTTTACTAAATAGCAGGTTTACTATAGAACCATGATCAGTAGGGACCAAAGCATATGGTGTAACTTCGGCTAGTATTGAACTATGGTATTATGGATAACATAGTTCTGCTGGGATTGGGTGTGATTATTCCAGGTTGATGAGATAAAAAACCATGGGAAGTAGGTAACATAGTTTATTTGCTCCATTTGATGAGAGAACAGAGTCCATTTGTGCAGGTTGATTATATGCAGCAGGTATAACAGAGCATTTGGGATAAGATGTCTCTTGGGACCCGCTATTTGTGAACTGTTTTAAAAGTTACACCTATTTAATGTTAGTTTATATAAATAATTAATGCTTAAAAAAAGTAAAGTTTAAATGCATGAGGAGTTAGTTGTATGAGGTGTTAAACATCATTTTTAATTTTTATTTATATATTGAGAGAAAGGTTAAGGCTTATTGTTATTTTAAGAAATTTTATTTATGAGGTTGAATTAAGTTATTAAAAATTAAACTCTTCTAGCTAGAGGATTAACTTATGACTGAGAATCAAGCTTCATAGTATATAAAACAAGTTATCTACCCATAAAACAAACATTTTAATTATGATGTAGATTATGTTTAGAAATGAAAACATTGTGGTTTAACTATTTATAGTTTAGAGAACTATGAAGTCCCTTTTATTTTGGTTATAAAAGCAAAGATATCTTTAAGAACGTTTATTTATGAGGTTGAACTAAATTATTAAAGATCAAATTCTTTTGGCTAAAAGATTAACTTAATGATTGAGAATCAAACTTCTTAATATATAAAACAAGTTATCTACCTATAAAACAAACATTTTAATTGTGATGTAGATTATGTTAAGAAATGAAAACATTGTGGTTTAACTATTTATAGTTTAGAGAACTATGAAGTCCCTTTTATTTTGGCTATAAGAGCAAAGATATCTTTAAGAACTTTTATTTATGAGGTTGAACTAAGTTATTAAAGATCAAATTCTTTTGGCTAGAGGATTAACTTAATGATTGAGAATCAAACTTATTAATATGTAAAACAAGTTATCTACCTATAAACAAACATTTTAATTGTGACGCAGATTATGTTAAGAAATGAAAACATTGTGGTTTAACTATTTATAGTTTAGAGAACTATGAAGTCCATTTTATTTTGGCTATAAGAGCAAAGATATCTTTAAGAATTTTATTTATGAGGTTGAACTAAGTTATTAAAGATCAAATTCTTTTGGCTAGAGGATTAACTTAATGATTGAGAATCAAACTTCTTAATATATAAAACAAGTTATCTACTTATAAAACAAACATTTTAATTGTGAGGTAGATTATGTTAAGAAATAAAAACATTGTGGTTTAACTATTTATAGTTTATAGAACTATGAAGTCCCTTTTATTTTGGTTGTAAGAGCAAAGATAAATTTAAGGTCAATGGTGGAACCCAAGTTAATATTGTGAAAGGATCTCTCTAATTGTGTGAGGGAAAGTGAAAATTGTGAGAGAAAGTGAAAAACAAGTCGTAGTGGATGTGCTGCAGAATTGCAGAATTGCAACCCTTTTGTTGATGAATTAATAAAAAGATAAAAATCTTTGTGAGCATAGCCCCATGGATGGGGCGAACAATGTACATTGGTCTCTCTCTTGCTTTTGTATTTATGTGTTTTTATCTTTTCTAAGTGACCCAAGTTAAAGCTTCACAATTCTGTGATGTTTAAAGAGTACCCACTTTCTTATTTGTATACAATGATTGGACTATGAATCATAGTTTTGTACACCTGAAGCATATAGTTGTTTAAGATATAAGAAAAACAAAAGTAATAGTATTGTGATAACATCAATAAATGATGAAAAATTGTTAGTAAGATCATTTAAGAATCTCCTACATTAGTCATACATTTACTTTAGTTTCTGGAATTTAAGAATTGATAGGAAATACACTGTTGTAATGTAATGTAATTCTTTGAGATTAATGTTTTTGGTTGCTAAAATGGAATTGTATTCCTCTATTGAGAGGAAATACATCTTTATTTAAATTAGAACATATCATATTTATGATGTTTAATATCTATTTGTTTAATATTCATTAAGACTACATGTTTGGATGTTTGAGACAAAGTAATATATATATAACCATCTTCCGAAATGGTAATGAGAAGATTGGGTTTGTTACAATTGATTTCTTCATTTTATTAATAAACAAAAACTAAAAATATTAAAAACCTTTTTATTTTAACATTCTAATCTTTTAAGTCAAATTCAAACTATGAAATTCCTCTATGCAATTTTACCTCTCCTTATTATTTTGATTATTTTTATTAATTTATGTAACTTTATCTCTACTTACTATGATTACTTTTATTTTTTTTCTATGTCTTATTTTAAATATTATCTATTTTTCTATTTTTTTAGTTAATAAACTAAAAAAACTTAATTTTTTTTTAATGTTTGAAAACTTTTTTTTATTGTTTTACTTTTCTAAATTTATAATATTAATGTATTTAAATTTTTATTTTTATTTTTTAATTTATTATTTTTATTTCCTTTTATTAGTATTCATTTTCCTCTTTTCATTTAAATTCTTTTTATTACATTTTAATTCCTAACAATTTAGAACTTCATTAATTTTTTTATTACAATTTCTTAACCACTATTTCTTACCTTAAATTCTATTTAAGTAGTCATCATGCTCTCTTCATTCTACAATTTCAAGTAGTCATCCTCCCCTCTTCATTCTACAACTGAAATAAATCAAATTCTAGAAAGCTCAACACCTTACTTTTTCTTCTTTTAAAAAAATAAAAAAGAATAAATTTTAAAAATTTTAAAAAATATTAAATAAATAATATAAATGTTTGATATTATAATATTACATAGATTAATATATAATAATTAGTATAGATTTTATTGAATTAAATCTATTAATTTAAAAATTGAAAATAAGCATATATAAAATTGAAGATAAAACTTTAAAGTTCAAACAAAAATAATAGTCATTTTGTACCATCCCCTCAAAGTACAACCGAAAAACATGAAGCGTAAGTAAAAGGCACTATAAGTATGAAAACTGGCTCATCAAAATTATAGATGAATTTTAATAATTCTAGGAGATTCAAAGTGTGGGCGACTAAAACGATATTGGGGACGAATCCACTAGGGGGAAAACATGGGTAAAAGTTGAGTAACAACTTGGGATCAAGTAAAAGATTGCCTAAAATCATCTTGTTTTCAGAGGCATACGAAAAGTAAGACGATGGGAACCTTCAAGCTAAAAGGGTAATTTACCACTTCTACACTCTGTACATACTTAATTCGAGAATGATATTTGCAACTATGATACTTCACCTATGACAAGCAATTTTTATTTTGATTTAAGAGTTAAAACCCCTCATCGTATTAGCTAAACGCTAAAGCCTATAGGAGGGGGAGGTCACTCCCACCTCCTAATAATCAAAGGTATGGATAGGGAGAAGGAAAATGTTATCACATATAAAATGTTAGATAGTGAAAGAACCCTTACATATGAATGTATTTGGTTATATCATAATGATAATAAAAGAACGTGGTATCTATATATCTATCTATCTATCTATCTATCTATATACACTCTTGGGGGCTAACATAACATATATTATATATATATGGAGCATTTTATATTTTTAGATATTTGGGTAAAAATATATGCTAGTTATAGCATAACCGTCATTCCATGTTTAGAACATGATATATAATACTAGGGAGGATTATTATTTATTTAACTGTATGCATTTTATAGGAGTTATCAAATTTTAATGGCGTGACCTCTCCACAAGGAAATCGTGGGAATTGTTCACCTGACTAAAACTCGATGCCATTTGTCTTCATGGTGATTTTAAACAAAAAACACTTGGATGTCGTATTGTGCCACTTGGCATCTTCTAAAGAAGATTTTTTTCCTTTAAGACTCATGATTTTCTAAGGAAAGGGGGAGAAAAAAAATGAGATTTTGTTGGGAGTTTATACTCAGACTTGGGGGAGTTTATACTAAATAGGAAGACAATGCTATGGGGGTCGCTCACCATTTTATTTAGATGAGGCCCATGATGGATCATGGAGCAAAGTCCATTTCAGGAAGCGGTTCTGCAATCTCGACAATCTATGTATTTTGGATTCGCTACTTGGGAACTATTGCTAAACCAATTCTAAATCGTCATCGTCTGATGGATTGAAATGATCACCTGTGATTTTGAGTAAGGTAGATCTAATTTATATCCTTGGAAGTTTGCATTCATTTATATCCTTGCAATTTTTCATTTTGATCTAGGTGATTATCTAATTGTTGATTGATGCTTGCATTGTATCAATTTCGAGCTTGTTTTGATTGCCCGTAATCCTGTGGAGAAGATCATAACTTTCCATGATCTTATTAGTTCCTCTCGGGATATTTCAGTATGATGCCTCATTTCTGGTCAACTATCTCGATTTATCTTCAATCTTTCTCCATAAAACATATAACTCGAAACATTTCAATAATAAGTAAAAGATCTAGCAAATCTTTGGGTGAATCGCCTGGTAAATCTCGTATGAACTTGCGACCTCTTTTTTTCTTTCCAAATGATATGATAGTCAAACTTAAGATGGATCTCATATCATAGAAACCACCTCCCATGATTTGGTGATTCGATTCTTTTGACGTGTAGATTCCAGGAAGTAAACTGGATGATGACCCCAAGATTTGTCTAATTCTTCTCATTTTTCCAATTGCAAATAGTTGTCATTCTTGATTTGTATTAAAATCAAAACAAGCACGATGCTAGATCTGAAAATAATAGCATTTTTCAATCGTTGTTTCTTTTTGCCAGCAATTGATGCATTTTATTGTATGTTTGTGTTTCAATTAGAATGAGGTTCCAAGGATTATTTAGCTAAAATGATATCATTTAAAGTTTTACATAAATTTAATGTCTACAATCTATGGATATACTCCAAAATGGATCATATATGCATATCCAATGTTTGCAATCTAAAAAATGGATCTATTTGAATACGGTTTTCCTTTCATTACTGTTGGATAGGATTATAAGAAAACTTGTCTATGATTTCCTTTATTTACCTTTCGGATTTGATTACGAGAGATCATGCCTCTAATATGTTTACAATATGGTTTGGGTCTGAATGTAAGAATCCTTTCCATCGATTTTTGTGTTATTATAAAACTAGACTGATTCTTCCTTGCCAACGATTTTGTTGAGAATCGATTCCTCCATTTTCCAACAATTGTGTTAGATCTGGAATTTGAATCTTGATTTCCTCCATTTTCTAGCGATTGTGTTAGAACTGGAATTTGATTCTTGATTTCCTCCATTTGCTAGCGATTGTGTTAGAACTAGAATTTGAATCTTGATTTCCTCCATTTTCCAGTGATTGTGTTAGATCTGGAATTTGAATCTTGATTTCCTCCTTTTTCTAGCGATTGTGTTAGATATGGAATTTGAATCTTGATTTCCTCATTGCCAGTGTTTTTGTTTAAAATCTGGGTCTGTGTTTTAATATAGAACTTAATTCCTCCTTTACCAACGATTTAGTATTTTATTATGATTTGGAAATAGATACTCTTTGGCTGCATTTTGGTCTTGATTAGAAATGGGAGTTGATACTCCACTACCAACAATTTTTTAACTTATTACTATCTGAAAATAGATATTTCGTTAACAACGATTTGTTATTGTATTAAGGTCTGGAAATTGATACTTTTGGTTGTGTTTTGGTCATTGTATAGATATATGCAAATATAGTATTAGTTGTATAAGTAGAGATGTATTCATCTGATAGATTAATAAATGGAACTCAAGTATGAAATATATATGTGAAATAATATATATTCATATTTATTTATATCATCATCTTGAATTGAGGATTATACTTTGTCCAGAGTTGATACTCAGTTGTCAACAAGTTGGAACATGCAATGAGTTATTTTAATATTAAATATATACATATACTCCATTGTTAACATGTTGGAACATGCAATGAGTTGTTTTAATATTTTATATATAGTTCATGCATTGCATAGATATATGCAAATATACTATTGGTTGTATAGGTATAAATGTATTGATTTGATAAATAAATAAATGGAACTTAAATATGGAATATATATGTGAAATAATATATATTCATATTTATTTATATCATCATCTCGAATTGAGGATTACACATTGTGAGGAGTTGATACTCTATTGTCAACAAGTTGGAACATGCAATGAGTTGTTTTAATATTATATATATATAGTTCATGCATTGCATAGACATATGCAAATATACTATTGGTTGTATAGTTTTACATGTATTGATTGGATAGATTAATAAATGGAAATTAAGTATGAAATATATATGTGAAATAGTATATATTCATATTTATTTATATCATCATCTCGAATTGAGGATTATACTTTGTCACAAAAGCCTTGCAAAGGAGTTAACTGTCTCCCGAACCTTAGTGGATTCGTCGCCTAGATCGGGGGTGGGTTTAGACGGACCAACATACGTCGAATGAAGCCTATGATTGGGAGGAAAGTCATAGAAACATTTTCAGTGGCCTAAGCTTAAGTAGCATTAAATAATCACTATAATATTTAATTTTGTTTATATAAATTATCACTTAGATTACATGTTTTATAGTACTAGTATGTATATTTAGTGTTGGATGCAGAATCTATAACTCATTGATGGAAGGGCATTGGGATGGCTCTAGAAAGACAATGTAGAGTAATTTTTTATGAGCATACATGTTTAATCATTTCTTTAACAATTAACCTTGTTATATGGATTCAATTTACGTGATTCTAATAATCATGTTGAGGTTGCATGCCTATAAGTGGTGGATGAAGAAACTGTGTCCCAAGGCTGCGAAAGACATCGAGGTAATAAGAGGAAGGGGTAATGTGTAATCACTATCCCATTCGAGGGACAGTATAATGACTAATGTAATGGTTATATCTATTTTAAATAAGATTATCTTATGTAGAATTGTATTCGAGTGATTGTAGTTTGACAGATTCTTAATGGCGAACAAAATGTGATTTTATATTTGAAGTATAAGTGTTATCATTATTCTTGGATATTAATATAGCCATCTTGTCAACTAATCAGTGGAACTTAATCAAATTGATTTGCAGTTTCTTATATGAATAGATGAAAATGATAGTAATGTGATTACACACTCTCAAGGCTAACATAGTTGACTTGTATGGATACAGTAAAAGCGAAAAAATTACCCTATTTTCTTAGGATTTACATTAATGAATTTTGGGTATGTTACAAAATGGTATCATAGACTCAGGTTCAAACACTACGGCCAAATGGACCTGTGTATACATAAGTAAGATGTGTACTCTCTGAATTATTGTTTATGAAAATAGTTTGCATAAGAGTTTATCGTATAACATGTATGCTAAAGAAAGTTAAATTTTAAATGAGACCTTAAAATTATTTGATGATTAGAATATACATGGTTGCTCCAATTAAAATGCATCAATGACAAGGGAATTAGTATAAACTATAACTTACTATCTAAAAATTGATACTTCATTAATAACGATTTGTTATTTTATTAAGATCTGGAAATTGATACTTTTGGCTCTTTTTTGGTCATTGTATAGATATATGCAAATATACTATTGCTTGTATAAGTATAGATGTATTGATTTTATAAATTAATAAATAGAACTTAAGTATGAAATATATATGTGAAATAGTATATATTTATTTATTTATATCATCATCTCGAATTGAGGATTATACTTTGTCACAAAATCCTTGCAAAGGAGTTAAATGTCTCCCGAACCTTAGTGTATTCGTCGCCCAGCTCGGGGGTGGATTTAGATGGACCAACTTGCGTCGAATGAAGCCTATGGTTGGGAGGAAATTCGTAGACACGTTTTCGGTCGTCCAAGATTTAGTAGCATTAAAGAATCACCTATAATGTTTAATTTTGTTTATAGAAATTATCATGCAACTTACATGTTTTATAGTACTAATATGTAAATTGAGTGTTGGATGCAGAATCTATAACTCGTTGATGGAAGGGCATTGTGATGGCTCTAGAAAGACATTGTAGAGTAATTGTTTATGAACATATATGTTTAATTAGTTTTTTAACAGATAACCTTGTTATATGGATTCAATTTACCTAATTCTAATAATTATGTTGAGGTTGCATGACTATAAGTGGTGGATGCAGAAACTATGTCTTGATGCTACGAAAGACATCAAGGTAACAAGAGGAATGGGTAATGTGTAATCGCTATCCCATTCAAAGGACGATCTAGCGACTAATGTAATGGTTATATCTATTTTAAATAAGATTCACTTATGTAGAATTGTATTTGAGTGATTGTAGTTTGACGGATTCTTAATGGTAAACAAAATGTGATTTTATATTTGAGGTAAAAGTCTTATCATTATTCTTTCAGATTAATATATCCCTCTTGTCAACTACTCAGTGGAACTTAATCAAAATGATTTGCAGTTTCTTATATGAATAGATGAAAATGAAAGTAGTGTGATTACACACTCTCAAGAGACTAACATAGTTGACTTGTATGGATGAAGTAAAAGCGAAAAATTTACCCTATTTTCTCAAGATTTACATTGAGGAATTTTGGGTTTTACCTATTCAATCTTAAATTATAATCATAGATACTAGTTTAATGTTGTGATGATATGATAGTAATATTTAAGACGGTGATAAATTTAAAAATATTTTTCCATTTATATAAATTTATAATTTTTTTAATAAAAAAATTTTTTTATTTAAAATTAAATTATGATTCCTTGAGCTTCTATGTCCACTTATGATTCCTCATCAGAATTTGATGTCCCTATAAATAGTATTTATGCATCTTTAGTTTCATCGTCACTATCTTATTTGGAATAAAAGTTCTTCTTCTTTTTCTTAAACTTCTTCTTACCCATGGTCTTATCCTTATGACAACAAGATTATTCAAGATCACTCTCCTCTTTTTTTGGGTAAGGACACTTATTGGAAAAATGTCCAATTCTTCCATAGTTAAAACATTTCAAGGGTATCTTTCCTTTGTATTTCCCAGTACCTCTCTCAAGTTTATTGATGAAAAGAGCTTCTTCATCATCTAGGTTCTCTAATTGGTTCTTGGAAAGGGATTTAAATGTTTCCTCTTTTCTTGAGAGTTCATTATGTCCCATACTCATCTCATATGAAGTGAAGATCCGATGTCTTTCATCTACTATCATGTCATCAAGGTCATCCTGTTCTTCTAGAGTGGAGACTTTTGAGTCATACTTCATTGGCAATGTTCTTAGTACCTTGCTCACCACTTCTCTTTCTTTTAATTTTCCTCCAAGACCTCAATAACATTGACAACCTATTGAGGCCTGGAAAATAGCAGGTAACAAAAGTAGGGATTCTCCCTAATAAGCGTTCCCAATTAGCTCGTTATTGTTTGGTATGGGGAATCCGTCCTGTTTACAATCCGACTATCGTAGGTCAAGTAACGGTTAAAGCTTGTTTTATTGATTGCAGCCCTATCCACTGTTTAAGTGCATGTTTTAGTTTTATATTTATGTATGATATGCAAGTGCCTAAGTAAGTGCAAATATATAGAGATAATGAAGAGTGTCACAATGTGATGCGCGGGTTCTTACCTCTCGTCTTACATCTTTCACTTCTAAATCATAAATAGAAAACAACTTATACTACTACTAACTAAAACTATTTAACCTATCCCTAGGGAGCAATACTGAAATTAATTATGAGAAATGTATTGTAACACATGCATTTAGAATATTGTAGATAGTTGTTATATTTCAGAATACATGAATATAAGTAGAAAAATAAACAAAGAGATAGCTCATTGTCGATTAAAACATTCATTACTCAGATATGCTGTGGAAATTTCAAAGAAATAAAGAGGAGAACATTCATAACATGAAATAATTCGTGAGTTAGAATGATATCACAGTTCACAGAAACAGCTGAAAAATAAATAGTTCACATTCAACTAGTGTATGGAAAGCATTTGAGACTCCATAGTGCCTTCTCCAGTAGAAAATATATATTCTTTATTATAAGAGGAAGTATTTCTTCTTACAATAACCTTGCATAAATATAGCATGAAAAAAGGTTCCTCTTTACATCTAAATCACCTATATTTATTACAAACAACAAAACTCTTGAGCTTCCCTCTTTTCCCTTTGGGATTGCCATAACCTTTCCTTAACAAAAAATTGTCCTCTAGTGTATATACTTAAAAAAAATATAAATACAATATATTACATAATTGATCAATCGTTTGAAATATTCCAACTAAGATGTCCTAGCTTGATCATACATAAATTTCTTCCACACATTTGCATATGTTGCTATGGTTTTGAACCCAGAAGGCTCTAGAAATCTGATGGTGATCTCATGTTTACCAGCTTGAGACTTTATATTTTCCACTCTAGTTGGAATCAGGCAAATTTGATCTTCCGATAAATGGCTGCTAACTATTGCTTGTGCTATTGCAATTTTCAGCACCTTCTCATCCAATCCTTTGACTAGCTGAATGCTTCGTTCATCCTCTTGCCATGTTTCCTATAATCGCTTCAAAAATCCTTCATAATTGAGAAATTCTTCCAACCAATTCTTAGCAGCTATATGGAAACAATTGTAAGTTAGGAGAACTTTCCTACAAAATTCTACACAAACAACCTTCATCCTTCTAATGGTCTTTACTAATTCCTCTACTGCATTACTCCCAAATTTGATCAGCTCATACTCCAGCTTTACTGTCTCTAGATCCTTGATAAGTACATCTGCTGGAGGTTCCTTATTTGTTTCTAACCAAGTCATTCATCCCTATAGAGCCTGTAGAATATATAGTGTCCTCTCTAAGAAATACGAAGCTGTATTTATAATTTCTTCCAGCCTTATTTCTACCCGTTGAACCTTTAACAGTTCTTCCACCATCTGAAGCTGCATCTAATGAATATTATTTCTGAATGTGAGAGCATGCTTCTTTAAAGGCTCAATATCTATTTTCTACTCCATATCTACTTTTAATGAGACTTCCAGTAAAGTTTTTTGATTTTCCAATGGTACTACCCGAGTCTCATAAATCTTAGCTTTCCCCTCAGCAGTAGTCTTTTGCATTTATGATTCTGCCACTTTATCCTCTAACTTTCCCTTCTCTTTATTCAACTCTTCAATTGACAATTTCATATTATCTCTTTCTGCCTCCAAAACATTATGTCTTTGTTGGAGTCTCCCAAAATCCACCAAGATGGCCTTGGACTCTTTTTCTATATTGCTCGCGGATAACACCAAAACATCTTTGTCTAATTGTAGAGTCTGGCACTTTGCTTTGGATTCTTCAATTTCACTAATCATATCTTCATACTTTCTCTTTAAATTTTGACTCTCACTTCTTTCCTTTTTTAAGGTCTCTTTCAACTGTGTAACCTTCTTCTGGGATTGCTCTAAATCCATCATAATTCTATCCATGTTATCGTCAGTAGATAGGGTTGTGGATACACCAGCCCTTGCCATTGATCGTGGATCTTTGTCAGTACCATGAACCACTGCCTTTCCGATCATCATCACTCCTGTATTTCCTCTAGTGTTCACCTTTTTCTCCGTTCTTTTAACAATCCTCTTTTTGGCCTTGTCATAAAAAATGGTATTTAAATTTGGCACTTCATCCCCTTCTATGGGAGTAAAAGGAATCAATTCAATTCCTGATACTGACAATGGATTCCGTCCTGCTATACTACTAGATGGAACAGAGGGTTTTACTGGATTAGCATAAGACTGAGTCTGCTCTTGATCAGCATAATCCTGTCCCTCTTGTACCTTTTGTCGAAACTCTTTAGCTGCTTTTTTTGCTTGCTCTTTTTTCTAATCAACATCTTCTAATATTAATCCCTCACTTTCTTTCTGCCTTCTCTAGACCTCTTCTTCTTATTTTCTCTTCTTTGCTTCTTCAGCTTTCTTCTCGGCCTCTTCAGATTTCTTTTCGACTTCTTCAACTGCTTTTGTTTTTTCCTCTTCTTCAGCTCTCATCCACTCTTCTGCTTCTCGGGCCATTCTATGTGCCTCTTCTTCCCTTTTATTTGCAAACTCTTCTTCTTTCTTTTTAAGTTTCTCAATAGCTTTTCCTTTCCCGCTAACAATAGTTATCTTTTATTTGAACCTTCTCCTCAAAGATGTCATGTTCTGAGCATTCTGAAAGACTTCTTCATCTTTATCCCAAAAACTTGTATACTCAAAATGCAGTCTAGCTGCTATGCAATAATCATCAACTTTCTTTTCAGTGTCATTCCTATGGAATATTATTTCACCAAAATGAAAATATTCTAGTTCCTTAACAAATTCCGTTGCAGTTTTCACCTTGGAAAACTTGTAATTCCTTATAAAAAAGGGAACTATGGGATACACTACCTTCTTCTGCTCAAATAGGAAATTACCTACTCTGTCAATGTACAACTGTCTCACAACCTCTTTATGAATCACATAATCTGTAGCATACTTGGGTAGAAGGGAAGGAGCCCTTGACCCACTAAACATTCTTAAATACAGGCCTTCTTCAGTCAAGTAATAGTGCTCGTTGTCTTGCATGACCTTCATAGCTTCCTCTAACATACAATTACACTCAACTAGGAATATCAATGTGTACAATGGAATAATAAAATCCTCACAAATATTCTTGTAATAGCTATAATACTTGTGAGCCTAGAATAATTGGTAGGAAGCATATACAAGGGATCGATCTTTATCCCATTGGAATTTCAATGCTGGGAATGGTTGAGTACATAGAATCCAATCAATCAAGATTGAACTCATATAAAACTCTATTTTATTCTGGGAAACTTCTCCCAATGCTGCACTGATGCAAGATGACAACCTGTTGGACACTATGTTGTCCCAATTGAAAATTGTACCATGGGTGGCTACAAAAAATATCATTGGTACCCATCCTATTTTAAAGCTCTTCCCATTAGCCCTCTCGGAAATCCAATTTAACATCAAGGAAATTAACCTGTATGGAGTGCGTAGGCTTGATGTTTCATACTCTCCTGAAGGCCTCGTATGAAATTTCTTACCTAGTATCATCATTCTTTTAATTGTTTCCATCACATCTAGGTTAAGGTATTTCAACCAACTCTCAGTCAAATAAATTTGCAGTGTCAGCAACTTATAAGCTATGGATACATAGGATAGGCTATAGCAAGCATAACCTTTCCCATTAGTGCTAGCAAGTATCATCCTTGTTACGTCTACCCTTGGCAGAATCCATCCTATCACTCCTGAACAAGGGAAAATTTTAGGTTTGGTAGCCACCTTCATGATGGATGATCTCTCGATGTTGGCATAGATAGGAAAATCCTTGAACCCAGCCTCTGGAACACTCTGGTTTGAGATCATTCTATATATATCTCCCCATTTATATTCAGGATCACTTCCAATGATGGCTTTGGTGTCTTCTTAAATAACCTCAACTCGGGTTATTATTTCCACTTCAGATTCCTCCTCTGTTGCTTGGGCTTTCTTTTTCTGTTTTTGTGGCATATTGCTGTGTTGATGATGAGCATGTATTGATCATGCAAAATATCTTTAATCCACTTACCCATAGCAAACTATATATTGAAAGCAACAACAAAAATAACCAAAACATTACCATCTCGTCAAGATGCATGCTGAATAGCTTTTATTTTATCAAAACAAATGGGCCTTTGGTATGTGAAACTTTAAAAAACTATGAAACTTGCAAAATCCTATCGGACCCAAATCTGCAAACAAACTTCTACTCCGGCAAAACTTATATCTTCACTAAGCCCTTATGTCTACGAGTAGTAACTCTAACAGTGGAAAAATCTTGAAACCTCGGACTGTTAACCCCAAAACTAGTCCTGTCTTACGACTGAAAATTCCTTTGACATCCGACGGAAACCTACCTCTACTAAAACAATGGATACACCTTTTGTGGTTTGAAATGGTGCAGGTAAAAAGGGAGCGGTGCAAATGACAAAACACTTGTCTAAACCCTACCCTTGTTCTTCCAACAACTATCAAGGAGTAAATCATGGCTACATAAAATCAATTAAGAGCCAGGGCAAGACTAAACAAGAAAATGGGCGGGATGGTGAGACGATGTCCATAAAACAAACAAGGAAAACCCTATATGAAAAAAACCATGCCATGGTTTAACAAATGACCTAACCCTATTAAAAAAATGCGGGTAAAAAAAATGATGCTGAACAATAAGATTTGAGGTGAATCCTACCTAGAGGAATCTTGTGGATGACCTGGATGGACAACAACCTCCACTTGCAAACGATTTGTCCAGAAAACAACAACTACACAGCTCCAATGGGTGACAAACACAGATGAACAATAACCAAAATTACGACCCCTATGGCTTTATAAGCTTGACCGTGAGAGGGATAGGTTAATGGGAGGGAAAGAATAAAAGTGCTTAGTCAATATCGAAAGGGAACTTGTGAGTGGATTCAAAGCGTCGGATGGATTTGGTAATCCGTAACTGAGACATCAAGCAGAAGACACTGAAATGTATAAAACCATTATCGACAGTCAAAATAATTAACATGTCTCGGTATCGGCGATGACTATGTGAATGCGTCGGATTAACATCACACTGTGCCTTCGCAACGTCAGCCAAAAAAACAACTACGCTCTCAGCTCACTCCACAAGACGCAGCCGATACGGTGAAAAACAATTTATGAAGCTTAATCAGATATCGGAAAACGATAGACGAATGGGGACCCGGATCATCGAAACTGTTCCAGACTAATCTTCCAGTGGATCGACAGAACACCTCCAACTCAATATATGAAATGATATCCAATACATCGGAGAAAATCCTCGAAATGCTCCTGATGGGAACATCGACTGGCTAGTCAACTACGCACCCGATATATCGGAGAAATAGTCAACTATGCATCCGATGTAAGCAAACAAACAGTCAATTTTTTCAAATTTTCAAGTCATGGGAAAAAATTTGGTGAAGTCATGAGATTCCTTCAGCCTTATAAAGACTAAAAAGATAAGGGGGGACCCTAAAAATAAAAATAAAAAAATTGGGGAAAAAAGTTGCAGCTGCAACAATTGGAGACTACTCGGTGAACACAGATCTCCGAACAACATATCCTTTGAGACAACAACTGCTTTTATGGTATCCTGTTAGATTACTTTATTATATTTCTATAAGATATTTAGATTTCTAGAATACAAGATTCATGAACTTTAAACATTGATGATGATCCAAATTGAAGAAAGGGGAACCAAGATTTCATAGTCTCAATAACTCTTCTAGGGCCTAAGATATGAAGTTTATTTTACCTTTTCCTCTGAATAGCTTCCAAATTAGACACCACAAAATTGTAATAGATGGTGAGTAGATATATTCGTTTGTTCCTCATTCCCATTCCATTTTGCATTCTTTTGATGCTTCTAGACTTTTGTCCCTTTAAGTCCTCCCTGATTTCTTTTCTTTCTGAATTTTAGTTCAGGCCCCTTTATCCATAGTGTCCTTTTGTGTGAGAGATATTTTGATTTCAACTCACGGACGGAGAAGAGCTTTTGAGGAATCTTATTCAAACTAATTTTGTTCAGTATGTGTTTTGATATATGTTTGCTTCTTGGGATATTTTGACTCTTGTTGTCCTTTTGGATATCGTTTGTGGCATGGGATCATTTAAATATAATACAAATGTTTACCTTGCTTCCTTTCCATGGGTCTTGTGTTGTTAACCTCCTAGGACAGTCTTTAGTGTGAAGTGAATGGAGCCTCAAAATAGTATTCTAGACTTTTCTGTCCTTAGTTACTTTACAGGGGTTAAGCAGGACTTCAATGTGTTCATAATCTACTCAAATAATCTGCTAATCTTAAAGAATCCTTAAAAATTATGTATGTGTAAATAGTAAGCAATATTTGATCAAAGATTTTTAGTTTATCCAGTACTCTGATGAACTTCGAAACCAAAAGTTGTGCTGATTTATTGAAACATAAAGCAAACCAAAAATTACAAGCAATCAAATCTTAAGCAAATAAAAGTAAATCAACTAAAACTAATCTACTCAAAGCAAAACAAACAAATCAAACCATTTATTTATGTACAAAAGAAACTCAAGACCTTAAGAAAAATATGGGTTCAGAACTAAACCATTTACTGGTAAGTTCTCATCCCACCCCTGTAAATATTTCAATTTGTAAGTTGAGGGGCCTATCTTCTTTGCAATTTGAAAAGGGCCTATCCATAGTTGCTGAAATTTAGTGTGCTTTCCCTTCTCATCATGCGGGTGATCCCACTTAAGAACCAAATAAACTACTTCGAATTCCCTTTTCATGGATTTGTGCTTGTCAAACCATCTCTTCACCATATATTGTTGATGTTTAAACCTCTCTATTCCTTTGGACCTAGACTCCTCTAATTTCAGCAGATTGTGAATTCAAATTTGTAGAATTTCATTATCAGATCCTCTAGAGTTCTGGGCCAATTTAGAGGATGGAAGCAGAATATTAGGAGGTAGGATAACTTCTTTCCCATAGACAAGAGTGTAGGGTGACGTGCCTAAGGAGTTCTTGGGTGCGACTCTGTTAGCGCAGAGTGCATTGGGAAAAGCTAGATGCCAACTCCTCTGATTTTCTATAACTATTTTCTTCAAAATTCTAATGAGGTTTTTATTTGTAGATTCTACCAAACCATTTCCTTGCAGATAGTAGGTAGCAGAATAGTGCAGATTAAATCCTTTTTCATTTGCAAATGTAGTCAATTTAATAGATGAAAAATATGAAGAATTATAAAAAACCAGGGAAATTGGAACCCCAAACCTGGTCATAATATGGTCTTGCAAAAAATCCATAACTACATCTTCATTTACTTTATGTAACGAAATGGATTCTACCCATATGGTGAAATAATTGGTTACCATCAGGATGTACTTATGTTGCAATGAATAATTTGGATTGATCTCTCCAATAATGTCAATCCCCCATTGCTTGAATGGTTCTGAGATAATAATTGGTTTCAATGGTCCTGCTACCTTGGCTTGTCTCCCATCGCTCCTTTGGCAAGTATCACACTTCCTAACATGAGCATGAGCATCTTTAAACAATGTCAGCCAGTAATATCCAACTCTTAAAATCTTGTGTGATGTTGCATCCCCTGAGAAATGACCTCCAGTAGGTCCATCATGTAGTTCTTCTACAACCTTATTGGCATCTTCACGTTCCAAGCATCTAAGAAAGACTCCATCGTAGTTCTTTCTAAACAACACTCCATCAATAATTTGATATAAGGCTATTTTCAGACGTAATAATCTTCTTTTCTTGGAATTCCAATGTTCCGGAAAATACCCTTCTTGAAGATGATGAATCAAATCTCTATACTAGGAGTCTGGAGCTGTGAATAAAGGACATACATCCACCATGTGTAATTCAGCTTCATTATCCCAGGTTTTATCTTCATTGCTTTGAATCTCAGCCATCAATTTACAAAGTCCTTGTCCTTTAAATATTGTTACTGGTTTGAATTCTAGATCATACTCTTGCAAGGAAGTCACCCAATTACCTCTTCTTTCTCCCAACTCCTTTTGTACAAAAAAAGAGCGTACTCCTGGGTGTAGGACTATTACTTTGGTGCGGTTCTTAAGTATATATGGCCTGAATTGCTTCACCGCTTTAAAAACTGCATATGCTTGTTTATCAACCATGGGATAGTTCAATTCATCCCCTTGCAGACCAATGCTCATAAATGATATGGGGTACTCATCTCCTCCTTCTTCTTTATGTGAAAGCACTGCTGCTAATGAATCATCGGAAGAAAAAGTGTACAAGTTAAAATCCTTTTTGAAATTGGGACTTTTGAGTGATGGTGCATGAGCTATGGATGTCTTGATTTTGTTAAATGCATCCTTCTTTGAATCGGTCCACTTGAATCGCACACTTTGCTTGACCATTTGTTGAAAAGGTTTGACGATTTGAGCAAAGTTTGGCACAAACCTTCACACAAAATTGATTGTCCCCATAAAAGATTGCATTCCTTTTTTTATTATGGGGTAAAGGGATCTGTTCTATGGATTTAATTCTATCTGGTTCTATTGAGATCCCTTTTTTTAGAAATAACATGACCCAATATCTTTCCTTCAGTGACAACGAACACACATTTCTTAGGATTTAAAGAAATGCCATATTTCCTACAACGTTCAAAAATCTGTTTCAAATGAAATGCATGCTCTTCTCTCTTCTTTGAAAATATCGTAACATCATCTAAGTAGACCACAACACTATGGCCAATTAGACTATGGAAAGCTATATCCATAGCCCTCTAGAAATTTTCTCTAGCATTAATGAGTCCGAACGGAATTTCTCCTATACGCAAAAGTCCCCCACTTGGTTCTGAAAGTGGTCTTGAGTCTGTCTTCTTCTGCTACGAGTACTTGGCCATAACATGAGAATCAATCTAATAGAGAAAACAGTTCAGAACCTGAGAACATTTGTAGTATCTGTTCCATAGGTGGTACAGGGTAATTATCTTTATCTGACACACGGTTTAGATTCCTGAAATCAACGCAAGGTCTGATCTCTCCAGACTTTTTCCGTACTGGTACCAAGTTTGAGACCCATTCTGAATGTCTGACTTTAAATATGATTTTAGCATCTAGCAGCTTTTGCACCTCACTTTTATATAGGGGCTCTAGTTGGGGATGCATCTTTCTCAAAGGCTGCTGATAAGGTTTGACTCCAACTTTGATTGGAATAACATGCTTTATGATTTTGGTGTCATAAGTTTTGAGGTCCTCGTAGGTCCAAGCAAACACATCTTTGTATTGTCTGAATAAATTGATGAATTTACTCTTCTCCTCGGGGGAACAACACTTTCCCAAATTCACATATTTGGGTTGAACCTCTGTCCCTAGATTTATCAGCTCGAATTGTAAAGACGAGTTATGTGTCTTGACATTTGTTGGTTCTCTGAACTTGTTGTCTAGATTGAACATTTGTTCCATATTTCTGACTCCTTTAGGAATAAAATTTCCATTCTGGAGGTCCGCTTGATGATCCTTGTCATCTATTACAGCTCCTTTAAATGTATCATTATTCATTAAACACTCCAATATTTGCTGATCATCATCAAAAACCCTTAAATTGGTTATGTTGTCTAGAACAAAAGGCTTGAAAAACAATTCAATTGAGCATTTGTTATTTGTAGGTACTAGTCTAGCAGCTGAAGTAGCTAACAAGTCAGTTGTAGCATTTTTTACTCTAGGAATTGAAAAGATATTGAATGCATCAAATTTTGTTAATAAATCCCAAACTTCATTTTGGTAAGCTTTCAAATGTGGTGATATACAATGAATTTTTTTTTTAACTTGTTTAACAATGATTTTAGAATCGCCGTACACCTTAAGATTTTTTACTTTTAATTCCATTGTTTTTTTCAGTCCTTGGACTAATACTTCGTATTCAGCTATGTTATTTCACATTCAAATTATAATCTACATGAAAAAAAGTATTTATTTTTTCTTGGATCGATCAGGACACAGCTAGCTCCTCATCCTTCCAAGGTTTTAGAACCGTCAAAATAAAGAATCCAAAAACTTTCTACTCCTATTGAATTTAAACTATTAAATACATATGAAACTAGATCTACTATATTACAATCAATATTATCAGCCCGTGAAAATTGAAGAGATCAGGTTGGATATCTGATATGCTGTTGGCTTATTTAGCTTGGTAATTTCCTGCTTCTAGTTCAAGAAAATAGTTTCCCCACATAGAATTTACTGGTTCATTTTTTCCCTCCAACTGAGTTACATTGTACTTCATTTGAGGTTCCCTTAACACCTTTATTTGGTTCTAACAACCTTTATAAGGTAACGATACATGTGACCAATCTGATGCAAAGTATCCATTCAATTTTTCCACCCAATCCCAGCTCAAAACCAAAACATATGCATCCAGGATATCTGCTACAACAATGTCTATGCATTGACAGACTCTCTCATCTGCTGACAGACGGATCATGGCATCTTCCATTTCTCCTATCACTTTCACTACAGTCCTATCCAATTGGATAACTTGGCCTGTAGTTGGTTTAGGCCACCCATTTATTTGTTTTCAAACTGAAAGTGTCATGACATTTACTGATGCTCCAGTGTCCACTAGACAATTATGCACGTTGTAATTGAAGATATC
This sequence comes from Pseudotsuga menziesii, assembly GCA_001517045.1. Classification (NCBI taxonomy): domain Eukaryota; kingdom Viridiplantae; phylum Streptophyta; class Pinopsida; order Pinales; family Pinaceae; genus Pseudotsuga; species Pseudotsuga menziesii. Next base: position 203,275 of record LPNX010468978.1, read on the forward strand.
AAAAGTTAGGAGAAATGCTGGAGTCCTATATTTAAACTTTCCTCCCTAACTTGCTTCACCAATCTCTTCATCAGTTTGGTTGTCATTTTGAGGTTCCTTCATAGGTGTTTCAAGTGCTTTTAAAAGCTTTTCCTTTTGTTGGGGTAGATTGCACATTTCAAACAAGGAGATATTTTCCTTAGCTTTTTTAATATCTTCTACAATGTCATATCCCATTTCATGCTCAGCCAACTTCTTCTTGAAATTCTCAACTTTACTTTCAGTGGACTTTACTAGTGTATTAGCTTTCTTGGGACTCTGGATTGAAATGACAAACTTAGGTATATTAACAGTTGGAGTATTATTCTTTACTTTTCTCATGTTCTGCTGAAGCTTCTTAATCTTTGGAAGTATCAAGTTATCCTCTTTTAATGAATTCTAACTTCTTGTTGTAACATTTGTCTATGGTATTTTTCTTCCTTAGGGAAACCTTCATCCTCTATGTTGAACATAGAAACACAATCCCATAAAATCAAAGTGTCCTCTTCTTGGGTTTCTATTGGTTCATGATCTTTCTCTTTCTCATCCACAATTTCTGTCAACTTAGACTCCAGTAACTGGTTCATCTCTAAGGTCATAGAATTTATCCACTCTGGGTAATTTTTCTCAGAGTGAGGCTACTGATGGAATGTACAAAAATTATTCATTCCTGCGTCTGTCAAATTCATGGCTGAGGGACTATGTGGGGGAGGATTGGGTTGAATGTTATCATCTCTCTTTTTATAATAAGGCTTGTATTTTTTATGGGCCTCCTTCTCTGTTTCCAAATCAATTACCCTGTTTGACAACTTTTGCATCATTTTTACCACTCCATCTAACTCTTGTGACCGCTCATCTTTAGGATTAGTTAATAATAGAGGCTTTTTGTTCCCATAAGTTTTTTCTTCTGACTGCACAGGATAATGGTCTATACTCTCCATTTCTACCTCCACCTTCTCAACTTCTTCATAAGTATCTACTAAAGAGAGCCTAACCGATCTTTTGACAAACATGGCTAAATCAGGCCCAAGAGTTGAGGTGTAATATTCAATTAGGGCATGCTCGGATGGTTTGTCGGCTACATTGAATTTATTCAGGTAGGAAACAACCTCTGAGTGAAATTATGTATCCTTTCTTTCTTCTCTTTCTTTAGGGAAATTAATCCTTTCATTAAATCAGTGTGATTTTTCTGGATTCTGTATTTGTTTCTGAACAGTCTCTCAAAAGTATTCCAATTTGTGATTGAATTTTCCTGTAGGGAAAAGTACCATGAGGTTGCTTTTCCCTTAAGAGTATGTGGGAATAATCTGCACACTACATCTTCATGTTCTGCTGCTTGTAATCCCTCTAAATCTAGATAAAAAATCTATAAATGATCATCCACAAGAATTCCTTCATTTGGTTCAAACTTGGGTAAAGCTTTGTCAAAATTATGAGGCATAGCATGCAATGGAGAGGTCAGGTTCAAAGGAGATCTATCCCTCCAAGTAGCTGGTGGAGGTGGCTGATTTGCATTCACATTGGCCATGATTCTGAGTGGAGATTGAGGAGGAGACTGGACAGGGGTTTGAAAAGGAGAACAGTGAGGGGAATCTGGTCCCAGCTGATTCATAGGTTGGATAACTTCTTGCAAGGATATTTCTACCAATTATTCAAGGTCTTCCACCAACACTGAATCTTCCAATTGAGGACGGTCTTTCTTATGAAACTCTCTTCTAGTTAAAGCAGGAATAATGGGTAACCCTCGAATCTTATTTATGTACGCCCTGGTGATTCTCCTTAAATCATCAACCACTTCATTATCAATGGGATAGATATACCCTATTCCATTTTCTTTAGGAGTTGGTATTTGAGGGATACTAGTCTCATAACTATCACTGGTGGGGAATTCTCGATAAAATGGACTTCCTCAGCTAGCCATGCACTGGTGGCCCTCCTTCTAGCACCAAAACTGTTGAGGCCTGGAAAATCGCAGGTAACACCAGTAGGGATTCTCCCCAATAACCGTTCCCAAATAGCTTGTTATTGTTTGGTATGGGGAATACGTCCAGTTTACGGTCCGGCTACCGTAGGTCAAGTAATGGTTAAATATTGTTTTATCGGTTGCGGCCTGGTCCACCGTTTAAGTGTATTTTTTAGTTTTATATTTATGTATGATATGGAAGTTCCTAAGTAAGTACAAATCGATAGAGATAACGAAGAGTGTCACAATGTGATACGTAGGTTCTTACCTCTCGTCTTACCTCTTTCGCTTCTAAATCATAAACGGAAAACAACTTGTACTAATACTAACTAAAACTATTTAACCTATTTCTAGGGATCAATACTGTAATTAATTATGATTAATGTACTGTAATGCATGCATTTAGAATATTATAGATATCTGTTATATTTCAGAATACATGAATATAAGTAGAAAGATAAACCAAGAGATAGCTCAGTGTCGATTAAAAGATTCATTACTCAGATATGTTGTGAAAATTTCAAAGAAATAAATAGGAGAACATTCATAACATGAAATAATTCGTGATTTAGAACAATCTCACAGTTCATAGAAATAACTGAAACATAAATAGTACACATTCAACCAATCTATGGAAAGCATTTGAGACTCCACAGTTCCTTCTGCAGCAGAAAATATATATTCTTTATTTTAAGAGGAAGTAGTTCTTCTTAAAATAACCTTTCATAAAGATAGCATGAAAAAAATGTCCCTCTTTACATCTAAATCACCTATATTTATTACAAACATCAAAACTATTGAGCTGCTCTCTTTTCCCTTTGGGCTTCCCCTAACCTTTCCTTAACAAAAATTTGTCCTCTAGTGTATATACTTAGAAAAAAGATAAATACAATATATTACATAATTGATCAATCATTTAAAATATTCCAACTAAGATGGCCCAGCTTGATCATTCATTAATTTCTTCCACACATTTGCATCTGTTGCTATGGTTTCGAACCTAGAAGGCGCTAGAAATCTGATGGTGATCTCATGTTTAGCGGCTTGAGACTTTATATTTGCCACTCTGGCTGGAATTAGGCGAAGTTGATCTTCCAATAAATGGCTACTAACTGCTGCTTGTTCTATTGCAATTTTCAGCACCTTCTCATCCAATCCTTTGACCAAATAAATGCTTCGTTCATCATCTTGACATCTTTCCTGTAATCGCTTAAAAAATCCTTCATAATCAGGCAATTCTTCCAACCTGTTCTTAGCAGCTGTCTGGAAATGATTGTAAGTTAGGAGAACTTTCCTGCAGAATTCTACACAAACAACCTTTGTCCTTCTAATGGTATTTACTAATTCCTCTGCTGCTTTACTCCCAAATTCGATCAGCTCATACTCCAGCTTTACTGTCTCTAGATCCTTGATGGGTACATCTGCTGGAGGTTCCTTATTTTTTTCTAACCAATTCATTCATCCCTGTAGAGCCTCCAGAATATCCTATGTCCTATCTAAGAAATACAAAGTTGTATTTATAATTTCTTCCAACCTTATTTCTTTTTCCATTTGAAGATGCATCTGATGAATCTTATTTCTGAGTGTAAGAGCATGCTTCTTCAAAGGCTCAATTTCTGTTTTTTTCTCCATAGCTGCTTTTAATGAAACTTCCAGTGAAGTTTTCTGATTTTCGAATGCTACTACCCGAGTCTCATAAATCTTAGCTTTCCCCTCAGCAGTAGTCTTTTGCATTTCTGATTCTGCCACTTTATCCTCTAACTTTTCCTTCTCTTTTTTCAACTCTTCAATTGACAATTTCATATTATCTCTTTCTGCCTCCAAAACATGATGTCTTTGCTGAAGTCTCCCAAAATCCACCAAGATGGCCTTGGACTCTTTTTCTATATTGCTCACGGATAACGCCAAAACATCTTTGTCTGATTGTAGAGTCTAGCACTCTACTTTGGATTCTTCAATTTGACTAATCATATCTTCATACTTTCTCTTTAAATTTTTACTTTCACTTCTTTCCTTTTTTAAGGTCTCTTTCAACTGTGTAACCTTCTATTGGGATTGTTCTAAATCCGTCATAATTCTATCCAAATTATCTTCAGTAGCTAGGGCTATGGCTACACCATCCCTTGCCATTAATCATGGATCTTTGTCGGTACCGTGAACCACTTCCTTTTCAGTCACCATCACTCCCGTCTTTCCTCCAGTGTTCACCTTTTTCTCCGTTCTTTTAACAATCCTCTTTTCGACCTTGTCATAGAAAATAATATTTAAATTGGGCACTTCATCCTCTTCTGTGGGCGTAAAAGGAATCAATTCAATTCCTGATATTGAAAATGGATTTCCTCCTGCTATACTACTAGATGGAACAGAGGGTTCTACTGGATCAACATAAGATAGAGTTTGCTCTTGATTAGCATAATGTTGTCCCTCTTGTACCTTTTATCGCAACTCTTCATCTGCTTTTTCTGCTTGCTCTTTTTCCTTATCAGCATCTTCTAATCTTAATCCCTCACTTTCTTTTTGCGTTCTCTGGACCTCTTCTTCTTCTTTTATCTTCTTTGCTTCTTAAGCTTTCTTCTCGGCCTCTTCAACTTTATTTTTTGGCCTCTTCAACTATTTTTGTTTTTTCTTCTTCTTCAGCTCTCAACCACTCTTTTGCTTCTTGGGCCAATCTATGTGCCTCTTCTTCCCTTTTCATTGCAACCTATTCTTCTTTCCTTTTAAGTTGTTCAACAAATTTTCCTTTCCTGCGAATAGTAGTTATCTTTTGTTTGAACCTTCTCCTCAAAGCTGTTATGTTCTGAGCATTATGGAAGACTTCTTCATCTTTATCCCAAAAATTTGTATACAAAAAATGCACTCCAGCTGTTGTGCACTAATCAACAACTTTCTCTCAAGCATCATTCCTATGGAAGATTATCTCACCAAAATGAAAATATTATAGTTATTAGCAAATTCTATTGTAGTTTTCACCTTGGAAAACTTGTAACTCCCTATAAAAAAGGGAACTGCAAGATACACTGCCTTCTTCTACTCAAATAGGAAATTACCTACTCCGTCAATGTACAACTATCTCACAACGTCTTTATGAATCACATAGTCTGTAGCATACTTGGGTAGAAGGGAACGAGCCCTTGAACCCACCAAACATTCTTAAATACAGGCCTTCTTCAGTCAAGTAATAGTGCCCATTGTCTTGCACGACCTTCACAGCTTCCTCTGACATACAATTACTCTCAACCAGGAACATCAATGTGTACAATGAAATAATCAAATACTCACAAATATTCTTGTAGTAGCTATAATACTTATGAACCCAAAATAATTGGTAGGTAGCATATACAGGGGATTGGTCTTTATCCCATTGGCATTTCAATGCAGGGAATGGATGAGTACATAGAATACAATCAATCAAGATTGAACTCATATAAAACTCTATTTTCTTCTGGGAAACTCCTCCCAATGTTGCACTGATGTAGGTTGACAAGCTGTTGGACATTATGTTGGACCAATTGAAAATTGTACCCTGGGTGGCTACAAAAAAAATCACTGGTACCCATCCTATTTTAAAGTTCTTCCCATTAGCCCTCCCAAAAATCATGTTTAACATCAAGGCAATTAACCTGTATAGAGTGCGTAGGCTTGATGTTTCGTACTCTCTTGAAGGCCTCGTACAAAAGTTCTTACCTGGTATCATCATTCTTTTAACTGTTTCCGCCACATGTAGGTTAAGGTCTTTCAACCAACTCTCAGTCAAATAACTTTGCAATATCTGCAATGTATAAGCCATGGATACATAGGCTGGGATATAGGCAGCATAATCCTACCCCTCAGTGTTAGCCAGTATCATCCTTGTTACATCTTCCCTTGGTAGAATCCATCCTATCACTTCTGAATAGGGAAAAATTTTAGGTCTCGCAGCCACCGTCATGATGGCTGATCTCTCGATGTTGGAATAGATAGGAAAATACTCTAACCCAACCTTTGGAACACTCTAGTTTGAGATCATTTTGCATATCTCTCCCCATTTATACTCAGGATCAATTCTAGTGATGGATTTGGTGTCTTCGTAAATAACCTCAACTCAGGTTATTATTTCCACTTCTGGTTCCTCCTCTGTTATTTGGGCCTTCTTTTTCTACTTTCACGGCATATTGTTGTGCTAATGATGAGCCTGTATTGATCATGCAAAATAGCTTTAATCCACTTACCCATAGCAAACTATATATTGAAAGCAACAAAAAATAACTAGAACATTACCATCTCGTCAAGATGCATGCTAAATAGCTTTTATTTTATCAAAATAAATGGGCCTTTGGTATGTGAAACTTTAAAAAACTATAAAACTTGCAAAAGCCTATTGGACCCAAATCTGCAAACAAACTTCTACTCGGGAAAACCCTATATCTTCACTAATCCCTTATGTCTACGGGTAGTAACTCTGACAGTGGAAAAATATTAAAACCTTGGACTACTAACCCCAAAACCAGTCCTCTCTTACGACTGAAAACTCCTACGACATCCCATGGAAACTTACCGCTCAAAAAATGGCTGCACATTCTGTGGTTTAAAATGGTGCAGGGAAAAAGGGAGGGGTGCAGAAGGGGAAACGCTCGTTTTCACTCTTCTCTTGTTCTTCTAAAACCTATCAAGTTGTAAATCATCGCTACATAAAATCAATAAAGAACCAAGGCAAGAATAAACAAGAAAATGGGCGGGCTGGTTAGACGGCGTCCGTAAAACAAACAGGTTGAATCCTATATGAAGAAAATCCCACCACGGGATAACAAATGACCTAACCCTATTAAGCAAATGCGGGTAAAAAAGAAAACAATGCTGAGCAATAATATTTGAGGTGAATCATACCTAGAGAAATCTTGCGTATGTCCTAGACGGACAATGACCTCCACCAGCAAACGATTCGTCTAGACAACGACAGCTACGCAGCTCCAATGGGCGACAAACATGGATGAACAATAACTAAAAATACGACCCCTATGGCTTTATAAGCTCGATCACGAGAGGGAAAGGTTAATGGGCGGGAAAGAATAAAAGTGCTAAGTCAATATCGTGATGGAACTTGCGAGCAGATGTGAAGCGTTGGATGGATTCGGAAGACCGTACACTAGTGGAAAATGAGAGATTAGTGACCACGAGACCAAAAATTTTGGTCACCACAGTTTTTCTAAAGGGATAAATGACCAAAATTGATAATTCTAAATTAGCTAACTAAAAACGACCAAGATAAATGACCACTTTTGGTCATGGGATAAAAACCAACTAAAAAAGACCAAGATAAATGACCAAATTTGATCACAAGATATCTAGACTACAAATGACCAGATACGATTGGTCATTTATTTGGTCATTTTTAGTTGTTACTCCGACAATGGAAAAAATTACAAATTTGACAATGAATTTGTACATTTTATTAAATTCTAACACTACAGATGGATTCAGAGGCCCGTACACTGTATATGGATTTAGAGAAGGGTCTCTGAATCCATCTACAGTGTTAAAATTTAGTAAATTAATAATGTACTATCATAATATCACTCCCCTCATAAAAACATCAACAATTTATCGTTATAATTCCTTCTCAAAATACTAGACAACATGCAGTTGGTTTCTCTAGGCTTGAAAAAGAGTACTAATCACTACTACATTTCGATCCAAAATCCAACGGAAAAATCCGACGGCGTGTGGATTTCTCTTTTTAAACTTACGAAAAATCACAAGGATACATTTTTTTTTGTAAATGTGGCCACAAGCGTCGGTGAAGCGACGACTATTCTCATAACCGTTGGTTAAGCGATAGCACGTTAGTAAGCGTCGCTGCACCTCATGGAATAGCCGTCACATGGAAAGCGCCTCATGGAATAGCCGTCACATGGCGATGGGTTGGGAATGACTGCACCTCATTCAGATTAACACATTCTCCAGATTGACAAATTAAAGCAAGAACCTATGGGATTACAACAATCTTTCTATAATAACAAAGGCCATCACATGTGTCAACTCTTTATTGGAGGGAGAGACAACGATTCCAAAGTAATGCCATAGAACCAAATTTTATAGATAAATACTTATCAACGTAATTAGCTTATCCAAAACAAGGAAAAACTCACAAATTTATTTTAAAAAGTAGGCATGGGTGTATAGGTGGACAAACACATGCACACACACACACAAACATATAATTTTTGCAAAAACACACCTTATTAATGATTGGAATCGAGGACTTATTCCCCCAAAATCCACTATTGGAATCTATTTGTATCTATTAACAGTAGGTTTCGATATTGGAGTCAATGAACTTATCACCTATGGGACATTTTGCTTTGAGAACTCTTAGGGAGTGGCAATAATACCATTCACTAGGATTTGGACTTAATCCAATAGTTGAAAAATCCCACCAATTTATCACAAATTACTATTTTTTTTTCCACAAAAACCCCCTTAATTTTTGGTTAGAGTGAAGGCCTTATTTTCCCCAAATCCATTACTAAAATTTATTTGTATCTATCGAGATCAGGGCACACCATCCTAGCGATTCTATATTCTCTTGGAATTGAACTTGGGCTAGTAAAGAAAAATTTCCACATGTTTACCATTGGATCATAGCTCACTCAAAAACTCACTACCCATTATAGCATCAAGAGAAACAAGATGCCATATACACCACACAATAATAAGAATAACTATACTTTTTTTTTTGTTGGGACAAAAACAAACCTTATTTTTTGGTAGGAGTCCAGGACTTAGTTCCCCACAAATCTCCCTATTGCATCCCATTACTTAAATCTATTTATATCTATCAAGACCGGGCTTTGATATTTGGAGTTAATGGATCACTTGTAGGATGTACCACTCTAAGGATTCCCAATTTTAGATACCAAAGGCACCCTCGATTTGAGAATCAGACATCAATTAGTGATGGAAAACTCACACAAGTTTACTATTGGACCATAGCACAATTGATAATAATTATTTAATTTGAAAGTCACAACCTAGTCAAATACCAAATTGATATAAAAGGTTCCCTTGTTCGTTGGACAAGAGACCCCATTTCAACTATGATTTCACTATAATTAATAATAATTATTTAATTTTAAAGTCACAACCTAGCCAGATACCAAATTGCTATAAAATGTTTCCTTGTTTGTGGGACCAAAATACCCGATTTAAACTATGATTTCAGAGCTTCCTTCATTTATATTTATAGATGTATACCTACCTTATATGAAAAACAACCTTGACAAGAAAAAAGTTTATATTTAACTTATAATTTTAAAATAAAATAAACAAAACAATATCCCGTTAACATGTATATATGCTCGTTATTAACATTAAGTAGATATTAAATTGGGTAGTAAACCAATATCCACGTATTTCTTAAGAAACTAAATTATATTAAGAATTATGATTATCTCCGCCGAGCTCTGTTCCCTCCATGGAGGGAGCGGGAAAATAAAAACGAATTCAAAGAAAAATAAATGAAAATAAAATACAAATACCCAGCAAAACACATTGAGCTCGATCCTGAACTCTAAAACCCACTTCACTACAATTTGCCCTGGCCTCTTGGCAGGGTTTTGTAGCATTTTCTTGCCTCAAACCTCAGCTCAAAAACTACCTACGCAAAAACCATCTACATGGCTACTATCAGTAATTCTGTGTTCGAGTCCCTCAAGGCCAGAGAAATCCGACCCCTCAGAGGTAATGCCAATCCAATCCTTTTTTCTGGATCTAGATACGCAGGTTTAAGCCCATATCAGAGATTTTACAGTAACGATTTAATTGAATATGGATGATGGCACTGCAGTATGCAAGAGGCCTTATATGGGTAGTATGATATCCGAGGGAGGTGATGGCCATGGAGTTCTAATGATGGAGCCCAGTAAAATATCTATGCCTGCCCTTGCAGCATCATTTTCCAAGGTAAGGGTTTAGGGTTTATCAGGAGTCCGTTATACCTGGTGGGGTGCGATCTTACTGTTGTTTTTATTTGAGATATTAAAAAAATTGATGGTTTGTTTGTAGACAAATGGTACCAGTCATGTGCTTGCAGTCTCAGATGAAGAAGGGTTTGTTATCCTATTTAATACACGCCGCCAATTGCCTTCTTATTATTCCTATGAACTGGACACAGGTTGGTTGCACACTCTACTAAACTGGGCTGTTTCTTGGGTTTTGGAATCGGTTCTTGATGGTTTGCTTGCTTCCTTTGATTGCAGGAGATGTTAGAACAAAGCTTTGGAGGGCTCATAATAATGCCATCTTTGATAATTGCTGGATAAGGGTAATTTTCGTATTTTAATTAAATTTTAAATGGTTCCTGTTGGTTCAGTGTCTGCAGTATATAGTTCGCGTGTCTTGAATGATCTTGTAGTGTTTTATGGAAGAAAGTTGGGATTTAGATTACAGTTTTGCAGCAACAGAACTGATTCAATTTTGGCAATGTAATCAAATGCATTTGATGGGAAGCTATGAATTTCAACTTCATTGAAAAATGTACTTGATGGGCAGTCATGACTCTCAATCTCGTTGAAAATGCATTTGCTTCGCAGTCATTGCCTTGAAACTTTATTGAAAAATACATATGGGAAATCAAGGCCTTCAACTTCATTGAAAAATGCATTAGTTGGTCTGTTATGGCCTTCGATCTCATTAAAAAATGCTTTTGATTGGCTGCCACCCTTCGACTTAATTGAAAAAATGCTAATCTGGATATAACCTAAATCTTGTTATAGAGTCAGTTGCACCTAAATCTTTGTTAGTATTGCTGTCTGAGGTTCTATTGTTGTTCTTTTGCAGGATGATACCCGCATCTTGACTGATTCTGGAGACCAGACGGTTAGTTCACTGTTTCCCTTTAGTCCATGTTAACTCAGTTGCATCTTACATTCACAATTTAGAAACATGCTGGTTGAGGTGGTGTGCATATCGATTTATATATTGCGATTGGAAAGAACACATTGGTGCAATAGTCGTAGAAAAGAGATCCGTTCAGTAAATGCGCTGTATGTTGCCCAATTATGACATACATAATTCAATAGAAATCCAAATGATGAACACGCAGTCTATCAGCAACAAACATTAAACAAATGGATGGATTTCATGGTTTGAAGTTTGAACTATTAAAGCTCTGGTATAAGTAATCTATCAATTTGGCACTGCTATGAAAATGGATAGACGGCTAGTTATTCCAGGGTCCTGAAGTATATAAAAGTAAAAAAATGTTTGCGTATGTCAACAAGTTGTTGGCTCTGGCTCACTGGTGAGGTCAACAAAGTGCTTAGCCACCCATGAAGGTGCCAATCTTGTCGTGGCTTGTCCCACCTGGATGACATGGGTTTCAAAGGAGTCAGGTTGGGTGCATGTCCTAAATAGAATTTGGTGCAGCCCCTTCAAGGCATGTTTTTTGACGCACTATTAAATTGAGATAAAAATGGTGTTTGGGGATATGCTTGGAGTGATTTATTCTCTTAAGGCGTTTGTGATTTTCTCACATGGAAATAAGAAGTGCCATGAATGCCCGATTTCACCTGTTCTAGACAAGGTTCCAGATAAGGTTCCTCAACTCCATGATTGGTGATGGAGTTTCGGTCGCCCTCTCCTTAAGTATGATTCCAGGTATTTGTATTTTCTCCTTCATCAGTAGCATCCATTATCTCTAGTTCTTAATGCTCGTTGGATGTCCATTGATGTAAAGGAAAGATGGGTGCATTGGCTTCACATCATGTGGTCTATCAAAATCTCTTATAACCTGCAAATCTTTGGTTGGTTGATGACTATCAGGGGATTCCATCCAAAGCCCAATTGGGAAAGAATGGGCCTTCTGATGGGCTATGCTGAGTTTGTCACTGCTCGAAGATTGTGAAGCATGTTTTCAAGGAGCAATTGTTTGCCAAGCATTGTTAAAGTCACATGGAGGATCAATACTAAGTGTCTCTGCAAGATATGTTGCTTTGGCATGCTGTTGAGTTCAGAGATGGCCATTATCTTGTTTACACTGCTTTCACCAGGATTCAAATTTAAGCTTTATTCAACCTTTGGAAGGTCAGGTGTTTTTAGGTTTTTGAGAATGAGCATAGTTCTGTCTGTTTTCTGCTCGTTGTGGTGGGATGAGATTTGCCACCTGGCGAAGGGAACTTCATTGATCAAAGGCTCCCAATCTCTTGACACTGCCACATATTATGATTTTTTTTCGCACTTAGTTGTTCTCTGGAAGAGATTATAAGTTCCATTGTATATACCCTTTCTCTTTTTGCTCCACTGTTTGTCAATTGTTTTCTATAAATACAAGACGTATTTAAAAATAAAATAAGATTTGGAAAGCCTAGTTCTGCAGTGCTTAGGGTGATGCCACTCAGCAAACTTTTCTGGATCAATTGCTGAAAAAAGAAAAATTAGATCTGGAAACCTTAGTTGTGTATGCCTTTGGGCAATGCCACTAGCCAAAAATATCTGAATCTGTTGTAAAATGCACAAAAATACAGAGGATGTACAAGGTTTTAGACTGATACAGTCCCAAGGCATCATTTTGAGGGTGAAATCTGCTGAACAACATAGTAAATCAGTAATAAAAAGCACCAATAATAAATCAATGCTAGAAAAACACTGAAATAATGGATTGTCTGGAAAAACTAGTGTAGCAGGTGGTAAGTGATGAAACCAATCAAGAAACTTTCGATCTATCCTGTGAAAAATTTCTGAAATAAAACAATGAAGCCCTAATGCTGAGCACTTCAATCCTTTGCATAAGGTCTCCAAAATTGAAAAAACGTATAAAGCATGTACAAAAACAATCCTACATGAGATGCCCATCTCCGACAAATAATAACACCATAAAAAACAGGCCTAATACTCTACAAGCTAGGAATTCTTTCCCATGCAAGGTCTGAAACTCAGGATACCGGCATGAATAGCCAAGAAAAGCCCTAACTAGCAGCGAAATTAGTAGGAGGAGCCTCACACATGCTGTTATACTAAGTTTAGATCACAATAGAAAGAAAGGATTGGATGGAATCACTGATAAACCCTCAAACCTGTAGTATAAGGGCAGAGAACAACACTTGATAAAGAGTGGGCAAGTGCATTAGAGCAGAACCATAGGTGCTCTATAGAGAGCACAATAGTATATGGACATGCAGGCTTAAAGACTTAAGTTTTAAAGAGAATAGTAGCTCACAATTATGACTCACAAATGATACTTGAGTCTGTATTTATACTCAGTCAGCTCAGGAAGCAGGGCGCTCTCCCCAAGAGAGATTATGGGCTTACATTAGATTGACTAGGTATAGGCTTTAACCATAACCTAATATTACAATAAATGAATATAAGTTGGGCTTAGCCATATACATTAGTGATGTAATATGGGTCCATTGTAACAAGATATGAATTTTCCACCATTCTCAACACTAAGCACAAGGCATGACATTGATACTACCGTTGATGTTAGTATTGGAACAAACAAGGATGTTATCACATCAACAGGGGATGTTAGTATTGGAACAAACAAGGATGCTATCACATCAACAGGGGACTTGCACTCCAAATCCAACTTCTGGACGGGAAAAGCTTTTGGTGTGGGCCAAAGTCACCAAACTTGATTCAACAAAAAACTTGTTTTGGCTGAAGGGTCAAACATGACTTGTGACTCAGCAAGGACTTGAGCATCGGCCCAACATAGACTACAAATAAAAAAATGTAAAAATTACCATGATTTCTAGAAAAATAAAATAGACTTGTTTACCATGTAGGACTTGTTTTGCATTAAAATTAGTTATGCAATATTACAGAGTATAATGCAAAAATAACATATTTGGAATCTGAAAATTGTATAACTAAGTACATCATACATAAAAATGTCATGGACCATCGCATGAAGTTCTGAATCAAAATGGTATTGTGCCCTAGTAGAGATAGGTTGACGATGTCATGCCCAAGCTTGTTCCAAGATGCTCTAGGTCTTATTGCAAAATGCCACAACCCTACTCCAAATCCCACTCTGAGAAAACTGAAAAGTAAAGGGGCAAATGGTCTTTTTGGCCTTGTATATAACATATGGTCAATGTCTATGCGGGGTTGATTTATTAGACCCAACGGAGTCTAATTGAGACTTGATGGGTCTAGCAATTCTTGTCTGTTCGAGTTGGGTCTAATATATGTCTGACTATGTTAGGCCTGGGTCTTCCAAATCAGATTGAGTCTGGCCAAGTATGGTTGAGTCTGGTCTAAACTGCCCTGTTTTCAAGGACAAGTTGGGTCTACCCAGGCTTCATTGGATTCTATTACTATGGTGCAGGAAATGCCTCATAAGCCACCTTTGTCTCACAATTGTTATCCATGTGGGGTTATTCACAACACATGTCACACATAGATGGAAAGATTAGAGCAATTATTAAGTGGAATCACCCATGGGAGTGTGGTCTAGTGGAAAGCAGCAAGGTGATCAGGCTTGTATTAACATGTAGGCCTAGGTTCAAACCTTTTGAGTGGGTGTAGACGAGGCTAGGTGCAAGTCCTGAGTGACTTTGACATCATAGATACACCCATCATACCACAGCAGCACAGCCAAAAAGCTTCTATAAGAAGTATTTCTCAAAATAAAAGTTTATGAAGTGGAACTAAATCCAACCATAGGGATATGCCACTGTAGTAATAGATCATAATACATTACATAGAAAACAACCCACAAGCAAGAGAGGGCCCATAGGGCATCACACCAATACCACTGGCAATATTAATACAGGGGTGATGGATGATGCTATTAAATATTTATGCTTGATAGAGAAAACTTGATTTGAAAGAACTTCCAGGCAACTAAAATATTTTTATTGCTGAATATTTAAGCCCTTTGCATCACATAGAAATATGCAGATATTAAATAGCAGATGTAAACCATTAGGCCCCTTATATTAACTGAAAGTTTATTGCGAACAGGTGACATTTACTATTCTATAAAGAACATTTTTACTCTTATGAGATGGAATTTTTTGAAAGACCAATGTAACTGCAGACTGTCCATAAACCGAGGCATGTTGTAGCACGAGTTTACTTAAAAGAAAAATTGCCCTATTTTCTGTTGCCAGGGACCTTGTATGATATTTTGAATTTAGCACTAATAATTGGCGCGTACTTGCTTGCAGGAGTATGCGAAAAATATATCAGCTAGTGGCATGCAGCAGAAGTATGGCTTTGAGGGCCACATCAATGCATGTTGGACACACCAGATGGCATCCAGGGAATATGAAATAGTCCAAAATTCTGGGTTTCTTGTTGCAGTTATCCATGGAAGGTTGTCAAATCATACTCTTTTAAAACACTAAGTTACATTTTGTCAGGATATGTGAGAAACTATGCTGATAAATCTTGGGTGAATTTATATGGTGTAAAAAAATGTAAGAGACATGAACAATCCAGGATATGAGTTCTTACCAGTTCGTAAATTATTTGACACATTGTATTAGTACACATTCTGTAGGGGCTTTATTATCTTACTGTGACCAAGCGATGGACGCATTTAGTAACAGAGACAGTTATAAGACAAGAAATAGTAGTATTTTGTGTAACATCTTTTTGCACATTATTTGTGTTAAAAAGTTGCATGCTCTATATTTTAAAAGCGATTCGGCAGTCGAAAAAGAAAGAAATAGGTGAAAGAGAAAATAATCATATACACATGCATACTAATCCAAAGGTCATGATGAAACAAAGATAAATTATGTAACAAACAGTCTGACACTAGCGTTGGCAGAGGGATGCCAGATCTAAAATAATACCGATGAATATCAAAACAAATATTTGTTGTGGTAATTACTTGCCATAAATATTAGCCCACATATTTTTTGGATGATGAGCGGATGAATTATTAAAACAATAATAAAAGTATAATTAATATTGATAAAAAACGTGGAAAAGAGTTATTGTGCAGTAATTTTCTCTGTATATTGACTTCACATGTTTTAAATATACAACGAAGGGAAACATCCTTTCCTAGATGTAACTTTTTTACCCGTGTTTTAGCAATATTTGACAAATTGTTTTTAATTCTGTGTAGATATGATATTTTTGCACAAGTACGACATGCCATGCAGATCGTAAAGAAGTTGTACCCTGTTGCAAGAATGATAGAGCTCCTTGGTGATATACAACTGGAGGGGTGAATATGTTTGTGTGTTTTTCTTCTTGTGTGCATTTCTCCTACTGACATAAAAATGTCTGACTAGCCAAGCACACTAAGCACATATCCATATTAATCTGGACTCTATTAATTTTAGAGGTTTGGACCTCGTAGTTTTTTATCCCTCTTGGCACTTAATAGATTTAGGGTTGAGCTAATTAGAGATAATTAGACCTCATTGAAGTCTTCATTGTTGATTTTCATACTTGGCACATCCTTTTAGGACCATGTTATGATACTTAGTGCCTGAGGAGGTCAGTGCCCTATTGGCACTCAAATCAGTCCTTGTGGATAGCTTAGGAAAACTCTCAGACTGGAAATATAGAATCAATGGTATGTATGTGTCTCCTTGTTCATGGATTGGAATTACATGTAACAATGAGTCTAGGGTGGTGGCACTGGATCTGTCAAGCAAAAACATCACTGGCACATTCTCAGTATCACAAGAAGTCCAGTTTCTTACCCGCATTTTGAGCTTCAACATTAGAGACAACCAGTTTCATGGGCCATTGCTAGAAGCCATTTTCAGGATTTACAGTCTGACAAGCCTTGACATCAGCTATAATTACTTCAATGGATCCTTCCCTGGGGGAGTTTCAGGGTTGAAGAACCTTGTGAACTTCACTGCTTAGAGAAATGATTTTACCCGGCCCTTCTATGGGAGTTTCCCGAGCTCGCTAATTTGTAGATGCTGAACTTTGCTGGGAGTTACTTCAATGGGATCATTCCCAGCCAATATGGTGAAATTAATCTTACAGTACCTAGCTTGCAGAGGGTTAAATTAATCTTCAAAAAAGACTGTAATGGCATAACCAAGTTAGTGTCCACCTATGCAACTGCCACTGTAATGGAGGTATGTCACCCTAGCCATGCAACAAAGGGAAAGAAAAAAATATTTCATGGATGTACCCTATAAATAAGTGGGATAATCAAATCCAAAGTGAAACATAAACTGTGGGGTCACTGGGTTTTAGTTGTTAGGATACTATATTCTAATAGTATATATCATTGTAGGGAAATATAAATCTCTCCATGTCATGTTGGATCAACTCCATGCCATCATGTCAACTGCAATGGGTGTAGGCCTCACAACATACCATTTAAAGGGTACTAATATTGTCCCAAGAAATTGTGTTGTACTAAAGGCAAAACAGACTCGCATTGTACCTGCTTATTTGCTTCTTAATACATACTGAGTTGCCATGGTCTATGTGTCAAAGAAACTTTATACATAACAATTTTACTTGTGCCATCATTTGGATGTTTCACAAAAGTTTATCCTTTGAATCACCTATCCATAGAAAAATTGGAATTAAAACAAACTAGTGCAATCTTTCCTCCCAAGTTCCCACCTGTTGTCATCTTTACCTCCTTTCACAACGGGATTTTACTAGTAGTTTGTAAAGTAAGTGAACATTCCTCCTTTGACAGGGATACCATAAAAGCATGGGTATGAAGGGCCTTTGACAAAACTACAATCCATACTATAGAGCTACCTTGCTGCTGATGGCTAGAACTGTTCGTTCTAGTGCCCAGGAATTGCTGCTTCTGGTGAAGCTACTATATTTTAGCTAAGCTTCAAGCGAAATTGTAGAACATAGCAGAAATTGAAATTTGCATTTCCTTTCTCATATCAGAAAGAAAAAATAAAGGAATAATGTGTTACAAATAATCATTTAAAGATATTGCTCGATAAAGAAAATAAGTATTGACAACTCATCTAAGCTCCACACGTAAGCATGCCTCAGGATTTCCATTTCCTGAAATTCTATGAAAATACTCTGGAATTCCCCAAAACAGAAAATTCTTTGAATTTCTATGTTCTGGTATTCATCTTAATAATCGTTTGGCTAGTATTATTGAAATCTTCCTCTTTATAAAAGCTACAGGACATAGCCCTAAAATGTACGATGTGTATTTTTCCGTTCCATGTTTGATTACAGCAGGCAAAGATGCATAATTGTAGTGATAGTTTTACTTCTCTCTTTTTTTGTTGCAAAAGTTTGATTCTTTCATTGGAAAAACAATTTCCAAAAGGCGGGGGGTAATGGCTCAATGTGATTCTTTCATTCACACATCTTCTTATATAACTTTGTAGGCAGTATGCTTCATTCTTGAATGTGGAAATCCTATTCTGCATTGATAATTATTCCAGGTCTTCTTGGGTGAAAGGTGTACATGCTGTCATAAGCGTAGCAAAATTCTCATCATACATATACTTTGTTGTATCCTGCAGGTTATACCTCCTCGAATAGACTTTAGCAATGTTATAGTGCAAGATGAAAACACAGATAATGATTCTACTCAATTGCCTGAGTCTCCTTTATAGGGTGAGGTAAGCGGCAGGGTAAGGTTTAATTACTCTCCACCATTTAAGATTTAATATACTTGAAAATTTATAGTCGTCACACTGTATATTAGCATTTTTTTTGTTTTTTAGATCCCACAGTTTTTGAACAATCCTTCAAAACCCATTATTTTGGCTTTTGCTCGACTTGATCCCAAGAAGAACATGGCCACTCTAGTCAAGGATTTTGGTGAATGTGCCAAGTTGAGGAAGCTAGCAAACTTGGCATTTCTTCTTTTAATTTCTAAATTTAGCTTTTTCTTTAGAGGTATGTTTTTTCTAAATTTTAAGTTTTTTTTCTTTTTGCCGAGTCTTAAATGAGTCTTTCCTGAGTCGCCGACTCTGTCTTTGCCAATTTCAAGTCTGACAACATTGATGATGATACCCCGGTCGCTAATGATTTGGTATAGCATGGGTGAGCAACAACATTATGGTTGTTTTTGGGCAGTTTTGAGACCATTTTCACCCTTAGAACAACAGTGATCAGACCATTTCCCATATCTGGGCATGTATTAAGCAGTTATGGGCAATAAGACAACCCTTAATCTCAAATTCTGTGCAGATTTGATGTATATTGTAGCCTCCAAAGAGCAAGATGAGGCATGCTGGGCTCATTCTGGGCTGATCTTAGCATATTGCAGACATATTTTGACCTTTAAGGAGTAGTAAATTTTCTTCAATCTCAATTCTGGGAACATTCTTTGATAGCCTGGGCATGCTAGACCTATCCCTATGCATTCCAATAGCAGTCAACAGTCATAAAACCTTTTTTTTTTCAAATTTGGGCAGTTTTGAGTAGATTCTAGGTATGCATATGAGTGAAACCAGCAGTAAATCACGGTGATTATCAATTCTAGGAACATTGTAGACAAGTACAGTGGTGAGGAAACAAGTCTGAGAAGTCTTTTGAGGGAGATCATTAGTAAAAGGGATTTGAATAACCATGAAACTCAGTTATGAGTGTAAACAACACCATCCAAACAACAATGAAGGAACAATCTGAGCAAATCATGTGGTGGAAACAACAGTAACTAACCTGTGATGTAATGTTGGATATCCTCCTGACAACTTGTAATAGGTTGACATAATTGAAGACCTGTTTATCAACAAACCTGAGTGAATAATGTGGGAAATATGGTGCACTGGAGAGAAAACAAGTGCCCAACCTTCATAAATTATAT
Organism: Pseudotsuga menziesii; assembly: GCA_001517045.1. Lineage (NCBI taxonomy): Eukaryota > Viridiplantae > Streptophyta > Pinopsida > Pinales > Pinaceae > Pseudotsuga > Pseudotsuga menziesii. The sequence continues at coordinate 222,969 of LPNX010468978.1, forward strand.
GGTATAGAAGAGGTAGAACCACCCCTTGCCTCATAGCCACAGTATCCTGAAGAAACAAACTGTTGGATACCTTTTCTAGCCCTTGGTGAAAGTGCTCTTTGTTAAAGAAATGTAACTGCAGAAGATATTCTATTTTGTAACACAGAAGAAATGTAACTGCAAATCCCTCTGCCTTACAATCATAACAACATTTATTTCTGGGCTCAGATTTTAGTGCAAATGTCCCAAGTCAGTGTGATTTGGTTCCTGTACAGTGGACTGATGTTTTTCAGGAATTTGTGTTGGTGAAATGGATTCTGGCCATATTTGTTCAATTTTAAGTCTTTATTTTTTCTGCTTGATGTGTTATTTCCTTAAAATGACTTATCAAAGTATTTCCTCTAATATTTCAAGGTACTTGGGTGGAGCCTTTGATGTAGAGTCGTTGGTATAGAATTTTTTACGTCAGCTTGTAGGCAACTTGGCCATCATTGTAAATGTATATGACACAACCAATAAATATTTTCCTGTGCTGATGTATGGTACGGGTTCTAATAGCCACCACATAAGCGAATTGGATTTTGGAGATCCTGATAGAAAACATGAACTGCATTGCTAGTATGTCTTGTGAATTTTGAATACTCAGTGGTGTGTAAGGAGTTTTATCGGATGGCATTTCTTGTGAATTTTTGCATGATCTGTGTGTGAGGAAGTCAGATTGTCCCTGGATTTGAGTTCGTTCAAATCATTTTTATGGGGTTGGCTTTTGAATCCTTCTTTGAATATTGAATCTGGCACAAGGGATTTGCTTGGTTTAATTTCAATGTACTATGAGATTGTTGCCTTTTGACAAGGAAAAATATTAAGTCCTTGTTGATTTTGACAAGGAAAAATACTAGGTTCTGTCTATAGTTTTGTAGATTGCTTAGACCATCTCTTGCCTGATTCAAGTAACCATAATAAATTAGAGATGGTGTAAACATATTATGGAGAGAAATGCACTATATTTGATTGGCAGTTATGCCCTTATTTTGCTATAAAGTGGAATAAGAGAGTGCATCTCCTACATTGTTAATAATTCCAGCTATATGAAGAGAACTAATTTTTTTTTTTTCTAATTAGTTAAAGGTTCTCTTTGACCTAAACTGCATAAAAACAAGGAAACCAAATACATAGCTGGGTAGAAAGAACATTGATGACAATTTCAGCTATATGAAGACAAATTCTGCAGGGCTTGAGATCCTCACTAGGATTAGGTATTGATTATTTTAACTGAAAGATGTATGCTGAATATTGTTTTTTAATCAAGGGGAATTTTACAAGTAGGAAGGCACTGGTACTAAGCCTGTATGCATGTATGGAACCGTGCCTTTGGTATCCCCTAATCATGTTTCAAAACAAATATCAGACCATAAATATTTTAGATTCACTTTACATTAGCTGGCATCTTGTTTTTGAAAGTACATTTATTTTTCTGATTCCAAAGGTGAGGTATGCATAATACATTTGCAATTGCTTACAGGACTTAAACATAATGAATCTCTTATGTTTATTTATTTGAAAGATGATTAAAATCAGAATCATATTATTTATTTGAACCTCTTATGTTTATTTCATCAGGTCCATCCAGCAGATGTGAACATCATAATCCTGATGATACTTTTGTCACCAGCTTCCAGCATCATATATGTAGGGTCTGCTTAAAGTATAATGTGGCATCTATAATTGAGAACTCAATGGATATGTCATAACCCTCATATGTTTATCTTAGAGTACAATTGCAATGCCCAAGGTAATGTATAAGCATCTTGCAAGGCATTTGTGGAATTTTTTTTAAAATTCAATGTTTTACCTCCCCTAAATGATAAATGACATATTGTTCTGATTCTAAGGTATTTTTTGGTAACTGTAGAAAATAAGTTGAGGACTTGGGTACTGTTAGAATACCTCATTCAGTGGAAGGATTTTCCATTGGAGGATACCACGTGGGAAAGATCTAAAATATTGCAACATCCAACACTAAATTTGTTTTGGAGCGAAGATGTTGAACCAAGGACTTTCTTTTTAGCTAAAGTTAAAACTGGGTGAATCATTGTATGATTCATACTGCAAACTAGTTGAAGTAGAAAGTCCACTCCCAAAGAGAAACACTTCCAATGGCTGTAGAAGAATTCTAGCATCTAATAGACTCTCCCACTATGAGTGCAATGTTGTGTTCTCTCCCACTGTGAGTGCAATGTTGTGTTTTGAAGGTCTGATTGGGCCTCTAAGACTTGTTGATTATATAAATGCTTTTTTACTGCCCTGTTCTCTTAATGCAAAATGATAAATTGCACCACTGTGAAACAAACCCTTCCAGTTGTACTAGTCACCCATTGATGAGAGAATGGAGGATCTAGTGAACACACCATTATCTTTTGAAGATGCACTTGCTGTTGTGTTTGACCACAATGATCAAAACTTCAAAGGCACATAAAAACATTGTAAAAACATTGTTAGGAATCCCTAGGTTACACCCCTATCATCCTAGCCTAGCCTAGCTACCATCCCCTTCAACCCTAGCCAACTTATCCCTCAACGCAAGGCCATTTGCATCACTGATTTGGCCTATAGAACTTAACGGCCTGCGTTACACTCACTTTGGATTGGATGCTTTCCTCCATGATCCCAAGGCCATAAACCTTCAATGCAAGGGCTCTAGGCTCCTTATTCAACCATCTTCATACCTCTCATCCCTCCATAAACTCTTAACTGTATATTCATAAAGGAGGCAACCATCACCATATTTCCTTAGCTCATTTGACCTTACACCAACCTACCAACATCCCTTTAACACCTAAGCTATAAAATCTCAAACGTTGCACACCCTAGGCCCTAATATAGTCCCAAAGATCACTGTTGGTTAAAATTTGTCTGGTTTGTCTTGCCATAATTCCATCCTACCACAAGACACCTACTTTATTATGCTTGTCTTCTCATCCAGCCATCTATTGGACACCTAAAACATAAACACAAGAAGATCATAAATCTTTACCATCTGATCTATTTTGGATGCTTATTTAATGGTAAATATCAGTATTATTAATCTCTGCAACTTGTTGGAATTCTTCCCATAAGCATGCCATATGTATTTATCCTTTGACTAGGCATCTTGAATAACACTTGTCATCGTATTTATCTTACGTACTGTCATACTGAAAATTGCATTCTTAAGTTGAAGATTTTTATTTTGATTTTCATTGGCATTTGGCATACCTGGGTATTATCTCTGTCCCACAGTGATACTTGGCATACATATTGATTAATTGATTGCTTCTATTATCAGTATAATTACATAAGTGTAAGTTTAGTATTGGCAACTTTCCCATAAACCAAATCTGAACTGCATATCACTACCTTGCAATTACAATACTGACATTGGGATTGTGTTTATA
>LPNX010468978.1:227516-246620 GCA_001517045.1 Pseudotsuga menziesii
TCTTTTGTACCATAGATGATTTCATACTGATAAGATTTCTATTTCATTGTGATATGCTTCAAAGAACAGATTCAGATGATGAGGTGTTGTTTGATGCCACACAAGGTCTAATGGAAAGGCTTGCAATAGAAGCATATGAAGTTTCCATGGTAATACCAATAAGAAACCTTGTAAATGTAGTTCTTAGAGAATGTTAGTCCATTGGTTTTGACTGCTATATTGTCATTTTTCCACTGAAAAGGTGAAAATAGAAGCTAGGATTATGGAGGGTGACGTAGGTAAAGCACTTTGCCGTGAAGCTGTAAGAATCAATCCCGCTGCACTTGTAATGGGAACAAGAGGATTGGGGATAATCAAGAGGTAAGACCCTTTTATTTTGAATACTATGCATCTCCTTGTAAGCTTAAAGTTGTGTTTAAAAGTTAGAGCATATCTGAAATGCGAGTATGCTATTTTTGGTTCAAATGTTTTGTTGTTTCTGACATCTTCTATGGTTTGAAGTGTATTGCAAGGGAGTGTGAGTGAGTACTACTTTCACCATAGCAGCTTCCCTATAGTGATTGTTCCTCCCAAAGGTAAAGTTCATTTACATTTTGTTTTCTCCTTATCAAATTGAAAGTAGTTGTTATGCATGGAGGTCTGGACCTGCATACAACATTTTGTTTTCATACAGAAACTTGTATCCAAATCATGTTGTTGGTTTTCAAAAGGATTCAACCTGCAAAAAAGTAGCAGTAAATATAGTTTCACAATCAAGTGTGTCGTTTATCATGAAGTCTATGAATAGAATAATGATATAACCATGATTATGATAAACAATCGCAAGAGATCAATAATATTATAATCAAACAAAATAACAGTAATGAAATAATGAAAACAATAGGAACACACACACTATAACACACTTGGATTTAAATGGGAAACCTGAGTAGGAGGAGGAAAACCCACTGTCGAAATGGCATAGCTTGGTTATATTAGGGAGAATAAGAGTACACTAGTACAGCTAATAGCATAAGTTCGTAATGGAGATAATAGCTAACCTATTCAGCTTGGGACTAGGTCTCTACATAGCCTAAGGTTATTGACAATATCAATAGATTGATCAATGACCCTATCTAATGGTTTATTTGATCTTGACAATATTTATCATGTACTTTATTTATAAATTATTACATTGTTTGCGTCGATACCTTATGGGCTTTACTTACAAAAAATGGGGTGCATTCCCACACAACATGCTTATATAACACTGAACATTATATTTATCTGAATGTCTAGATTTCAAAATATTCTACCAACTCTTATCTCTTTTGTGCTATTTTTACAGAGGCTGGTGACCAATCAATATTATAGAAATCCGTCCAGATCTATATTTCACATGGACACAAGGAAGCATGCTTGCGTTTGGTATGATTTTAGTGCCAGTTTCAGGTGATTGTGGACTAATCTATTTGCAGAAATTGATTGTGTGTATGTGTTGAGCACAAGTGATTCTAAAGTTTATCAGATCAAAAGTTCATATTTTGAAGGAAAAGTTTATCAGATCAAAAGCATGGGCCATGACTGATGATATTGAGGCCGTTTCAAACAATTTTACCACTGGTATGCAGATATTACATTCCTAGAAGTATTTTACTATTAGGAAACCTAACTATCCAACATGCCAAATGAGTTCAAATGGAAAAAAAAATAACAAGCACTAGTTCTTTTTAGATTCATGATTATAATTCATAGAAGTATTTTTTTGCATATACTAGTATATATGATTTTATTCCAAAGTGGCTAGGTTGTATGGGTGTGGTTCATGTATGAATGTCGTTGTGTTGATATGGCATGTCACTAGAATATATATGTATATATAGATAAAATTCATGAAATTTTTTGAGTGAATATAAAGTGAATTTTCCAGAGTCCAGAGTCCAAGAAAGAAGAACTCATGATTTTTTTTTATTATATATAGATATAGAGGGTAAAATATGATGGTTGTTGGCTTGATGCCTGAACTATGTCATGAACACTTTGAGGCTGACAAGTTAAAAAGAACTTTTTATAATTTTCATTTGTTTATATACAAATATGTGTTTGAAACAAGGACAAGGTAGGCATGTAGGAAATTGGGAATGTTGATGCTATTTGATGGGTTTTGATTATACCGGTGGTTGAGTATAACATCACAATAGTTTGATGGGGTTCTAAATCATTCATTAGTTTCCATAGTTGTCATGTCATTCACTAACCACATGACATATAGTGGTGAACTCCTTCACAGATTGCACTATGTATGCAGGTTTCTATCTGTGTAGTTGAGCATAATTGTTTTATGGATTCGTTGATTATCTTTCTTGTTGAAATCCATTTCCTAGTTTAGAGCTGAGTTTTACTTTTCTTAGGCACTAAATAGTTGTAGAGTTATCCATTCAAGTTTAATTTTAACCAATTCTTAAATTGAATTTGTTAGATTAGATTTTATTATTTTGCACATGATCTTGGTTATTGTTGTTAGCTATTGAACAAGATAAATAATTTGCTTCATTGTTTTTCTACTTTACAAGTGATATTTTTTTATTGGAATTTGCAGGAGTGAGCTTAACTTATAAGTGGGCCATTGAGTATGAAGAGCCTGCTATTGAAGATTTGCCATTCAGTATGAAGAACTCGATGTTAAGGCTTTCAAGCTGCTAAGTGTGGTTTTGAAGCTGCTGACGTGGGATCTAAGTATGGTTTAGTGCTGAGTATGGTTTTGAAGCTGCTGACGTGGGATCTAAGTATGGTTTAGTGTTGGGTATGGTTTTGAAGCTGTTGACGTGGGATCTAAGTATGGTTTTGCAGCCAAGTGCAAGTATGATGGTTTAGCCATTGTAATATTTTGAAAAGTGATGATTTTCTTGTAAAGTTATATGGAAATTAATATGAGTATTTGAGAAAAACTCATATTTATTGTAATACTTTTGACATCTCATATAATATAATTTGTGGTTTAAAACTTATATATATGGTTGTACTTTATGTTATGTACCAATGTTGTAATTATTAACTAATTAATGTGACATTGTATGATTTATATGTGTAATAGATATTATTTACAAGTGTTATAATTAATTATAATGTGACATTGCATAATTCACAAGTATATTAGATGAGAATAAATGTATGATTTTTTTTTTAATTAGACATAATATCATATTAAAAATTTATATTGATTAATAATGGACACCATTCAAACTATTAAAATATAATGACCACACATAAAGCAACTAAAAATGACTAAATTAGTGACCAATAATTGAGAGATATGTGACCAAACAATGAGATATAAATGACAAAAAAAATGACCAAAATTTGCATATCAATGACCAAAAAATAGTTTTGGTAGCTAATTTACGGTCTTTTATTACGCGACCAAATTTGGTCATATTCTAGCTTGTCATGTGGTCATAAATGTGGTCATATAATTAGTCATAAATGTGGTCATATAATTGGTCATTGATTCAAATACATGACCAAATCAATGACCAAATATATGACCAAATTAATGACCAATCGACAACCTATAAATGACCAAAATAAAAATGACCAATTTTGGTCGCGTTATAAAAGACTGTAAATTAGCCACCAGCGATCACCAAACCAAAAGTGGTCATTGATATGCAGATTTTGGTCATTTTTTTTGTCACTAATCTCTCATTTTCCACTAGTGGTAACCGAGACATCAAGCGGAAGATGCCAAAATGTATAAAACCATTATCATTAGTCAAAATAGCTAACATTCCTCGGTATCGACGATGGATATGTGAATGCGACGGATTAACATCGCACTGTGCCTCTGCAACGTCAGCCAGCGAAACAACTAGGTTGTCGGATCATTCCATAGGACGGAGCCGATACAGCGAAAAACAATTTACCAAGCTTAATTGGATATTAGAAAATGACAGACAAATGGGGACCCAGATCATCAGAACTATTCTGGACTAAGATTTCGGTGGATCAGCAGACCACCTCTGACGAGATAGATGCTACGATATCTGATACATTGGAGAAAACCCTCGAAATGCTCTCGATGGGAACATCGACTTGATAGTCAACTACGCACCTGATACATCAAAGAAATAGTCAACTGTGCATCCGATGTAAGTAGACAAACCTTCAATTTTTTCAAAACTTCAAGTCATGGGAAAAAAATTGGTAAAGTAATGAGATTCCTTAAGCCTTCTAAAGACTGAAAAGATAAGGGGGGACCCTAAAAATAATTTTTTTTTTGGGAAAAATTGTTGCAGCTGCAACACAACCTCATCTACTCTTAGAAGGTATTCCCCAATATTTTCCTCTTATTTCATTTCAATGCTCTCAAATTGCCCTTTATATGTATGAAGCTTGGATTCTTTGACTTTAGATGCTCCTTCATAGATTATTTTTAATTTATCCCAATCTTGTTTGGCAGTCTTGCATCGCATAACTTTTGTAAATACAGAGTTTGTCAACCCACTAAGGATTGCATTTAGGGCTTTGGAATTACCTTCATATTGGCCTATTTCCTATGGGTCTGTACGTGTTTGGTCATCTATTTTATACTCTTTCTCAGTTGCTGCCCAAACCTTCCATTCAATGGAGATCAGATGGCACTTCATTCTCACACTCCAGTATGAATAATTTTTTTTTGTGAATAATGGAGGTTTGTTGGTGGCTAAACCTTCTTGTTGATCCATAGTGGTTTTAAATAGGATCTACCTTCCATTGGTTAAATTGTGGTGAAGGAAACTACTCTGATACCAATTGTTTAAATATTGGACAATACTGAGAGGTGGGGTTGAATCAGTATTGTAACTTTTTACCATTTAAAACCACTTTCTCAATTTACTTATTAAAACACATAATCGACAACAACACACAGAACACAAATTTATTGTGGAAGCCCAATTGGGTAAACCACCAATACTTCCTATTACTGCAAAATTGTTATTTTCAAATAGTTTTTTCCCGCTACTATAGACAAGGATGCCAATTACACCCTATTTACCAGCAACTACTGGAAGGAGGCTACAACCCCCTGTTTTGTCAACTACAAATGACAGGATGTTACTACACCCTATTTACCAGCTTTTGTTGGAAGGAGGATACATGTTTTGTCAGCAACAACTGACATGATGCTACTACACCCTATTTACCATCTTCTACTGGAAGGAGGCTACAATCCCTTGCAATCCTCTTTCCTGGCCTAGTTCCACCCTGCCACCCTATATGTTTTTAGTAAGATTCCATATTTCTTTACCCTTCAATCTCTTTCGCACTCATTGGTCTCTGCTTCTACTTCTATATTCTGGACCATAGAGACAATTTCTCTCACTCATCCCTCTATGTATAAATACCTTCTCGTTTCCCGTGGATGCATCTCTCACCATTGCACCATTTCATTATTCGATTGTGCCTCTTCATGAGAGATTAACTCCTTATTCTATTACTAATTCATAGAGTCATCTACCTCTGTCATGATTATTCAAAACAACTAAAACAATTCCATGTTAATCGATTTACAGTTTATTCTTCCAGTCATGTTCCTCTATAATCCCTATTTCTGCAATAATCCTGAGTCGTTGATCTCATTTCGGGATTTTTCCCGACCGTATATCACAGATAGAAATTAGATAGAAAATATGTGACTTTTTCCAAATATCATTCCACGATTTCCACTTTTTGCACCAATCATTCCGCACCGTTGATCTTTTTCGAGCTCTCCATGACCTTTGATCTGAGATGGAACTCGGATATCATATATGTGAATTTTTCCAAATATAATTCCATGATTTCCACTTCTTGAACCAGTATTTCAGTACCATCGATCTCATTCGAGTGCTATCCTAACCCTCGATCTTTTGGATTATAGATTGTGGGTTTGTGACTTGTTCAACATGTCATTTTGATATTTCTTCTTTCTGCACCAATATTTCCACATCATCTATCTCATTCGAGTGCTATCCTAACCGTCGATCTTCCGGATTGCAGATTGCGGGTTTGTGACCTTTTCAACATGTCATTTCAATATTTATGCTTTCTGCACCAATCTTTCCGCATCGTCGATCTTATGCAGATGTTTTCCAGACCCTTGATCTTCTCTATTTCTGGTAGCGGAACTGTGAGATTTCCCAAAGTTTCTTCATGATTCTCCTCCTTCCACTTTCTACCTTCCACTTTCCATATTTCGGGTAGGGAACCATGACATTTCCCAAAGTATTTTCATGATTCTCCACCTTCCTCTTTTCTTCTGAATCGTTGATTTCTTTGTGGGTTCACTCCTAGCCCTCGATCTATGATATAATGTGGATTGTAGATCCTCACTTTTCTTTGTGCAAAAATCATTCACCACAGTAGATTTCCTTGCGGATTAAATCCTAATCATCGATCTACGATCAAATGTGGATTTGTGGATCTTCTCTTTTCTTTGTGCGGAAATCATTCTTCATCGTTGATCTTCTCAAAATTGGATTTTGCATTTCTCTCGATTGATATGGACCGTCCACGTTGTCAGTAAAATATTTCTCAATGAAATTTTGCTCCCATCTAGAATGCTAACTAGATTACTAGTTAAATCTGTGAAATCCCTTGAGGGTTGTCAGATCAAGATCTGGTTGGATCAACGATGGACTCCAAATGTATTAAATTGTATTTGATGGAAATTCCGCAGCCATCAGAATTTCTTAACCTCCTGTCACTTGAACCCAATGAAATGTATTTATCATCTTCGAATCAGGATCCCCATCAATCAACGGTGGACTTCAAATAAGATGAAGCGAATTTCATTGAAACTTTGTGCACATCAAAACTTTCTTAGACCATAAAATGTCTCCAAGCAAAATCATTGACATTCGTTGATCTGTTTCAATAATCAACCTTATCCATTGATCTCAATCATATTCCGAGCAATTAGTTTCATATTTCACAACTCATCGTCCTTTTTATCTAACTCGCTAATAAATCAATGAAATTTACCTTGTCCGTTGATCTTCAACCACCTTTGATATCCACCACAATATCTTAAAGCACATGGATGAGGTATATATTTTTATCTCATTCGCAACTCCACTTTGCGAAATTAAGATCTAGTCGTAGCTTTGTCTGATCTATGGATCTCCACTGCTTGCTTTGCAGATATTTCTCCTATCATCGACCGTTGTTACTGATTTTCCCTTGTCAGCAACCCGGTTACTGATTTTTCTTTGTCATTGTTGAACTCCTTTGACATTAATGATAATCAATGTAATGGATCCTTTGTCTTTTACTGATTTCATCCTACTACCATGTCTATTGGTTATTCCTTTGTCATTTGTGAGCTCCTTTGACAACAATGACAACTATATTCTTAATAGCTTGGTGGAATGATTAAATTGCAGTAATAAGGAATAGGGAATGGGATTGTCCCGGGAAATTAAAGTCATTCAGTAATTGGTAGAATAACATAAAAAACTGTAAGTGCATGAGGTTCCTATATCGGTAATATGTAGTTCTAGGGTTTCAATTTAATAAGTGTATTGTGTGCATAAGAAAGTGTTTCCATTCCCATTCAAAGCTCCAGGTAGGCATGTAAGTGTGATCTCGGCAGCGTGTGAGAAAGCATGATTCAAAGCTCCGGGTGAGGTGTTATCCAGGTAGAGAGGTAAGTGTCTAAAAATATCAATTTCATAATTCAGTAAGATAAGAAAGAGTTCGTTCTTCAGAAGTCGTTATTAACATTCAGTCGGTAAGGACTTATTGATTGTTAAAGCATTAGGCATGCAGTAACACTCACTCCAACCCTTATGCTATTATATTAACCTTTGTATTTATTTAAACTGGAAAGGAATCCACCCATGTTTATGATTTAACAATATCAAATCAAGAAAAAATCCTAATGATTGAATAACCCAATCCGAAAGCCACTCAAGGAAATAATGAATACCAGCAAGAGCACAATAGAATCCTTGAGCTTCACGCTTTCATGCCTGGCTTGCAACTTTCCTCACTCTGCATTTTCTGCTCTCAACAAAATGAAATATATACTTTTGGTTACCGAGATCTCCAATATCAGCTAAGCATATCTTTCATATTGTATGCTCATGATTATGTATAAAATCCCACTTTGATTGGAGACAATAGTAAATCCATTAAATAGAAAATACCAAGCATTATTGACATAAGGTCTCATTCCCAAATGGTTTCCAATAAATCCATTAATAGTAAGTAAATGCCCAGGAGGCCTTTGAAATAGGCTATTTCTAGAATTTTCTTTCTGGTATGCCCTTCCACCCGCACAAGCATGTATTGTTTCCTTCCCGAAGCACTGTGCATACAACAGGTACGATTCATATTCCTCTTCAATTTAATAAGCTGTGTGCAAGAACCAACATATTTACACAATAAAACTATAAGTTTCGATTATGGGTTTCTATTCACAAAATTTACAAGTAAAACGACACAAAATATAAACAAAATATCCATAAGATATAGTAGTCATGCAATGGGTGCTCATCCATTGCATAAATTATTTATTATTTCATTTAAATTTCTTACTAATGACCTAACCCAAGGTAAATTCTAGCGTCAAAAGATGGTTATAAAAGTCAGTTAGGCGAGAACACACTCCATGAATTCAATTAAAAAACTATGGCATGAAAATGCTAGTTGAACCTTGAGATATATATATTTCAGATCAGGCTGAAAGGAGTACGTGCAACTAAGTGGTGAATAGCTTGCATCTCCTACATAAGGTAGATAACCTGCATCTCCCGCATAAGGTAGATATCATATCATCTATTTCATATTAAGAAATGAAGGAGAGAAATCGCTTGCATCTCATGCATAAGGTAGAGAAAACATAATAGCATGTCATCATTGAAATCAAGGTTTCGAATATGCAAGTAAATTGCATCAACAAATGTTCCAAGTGTAGATTCCTAGAGACATGGATAATAGTGGTGAAATTTTGAGATGATGGGTTGATCGATGCATTTACTTAGGAGATAAATTTCTAATTTAGATGTCATGGTTTGATTGATATGTATGCAATTAAATGATTTTAATAATTATGTCATTAATGCAAATGGTGATGGATGGTAGTGGGAAGTGGGCGTTGAACATGAAAGGGTAGTGCAAGCTGACTAACCACTTCAATTTTCAAAGGCTTTTAATATCTACATTAACTAACAACCCCATTTCCAAGATCTACGATGTCGACCCAATAATAACGCCTAAAACTATCAACCAATAGTAGATGAGAAAAACAATATGTTTTGGAATTAATAATGAATTAATTAAGAAACTATGCAGAAAACATTAGAACATATCAAAACAAATGTAAAGTCAATGATGAATTAATAGAAAGTCGAGGCATATAAAAAACACTAGTACCCTGGCCTTTGGTAGGGACTAATAAGAGTCAAATAAGAAACACAAGATGGGACGAGGTGACAATGTTACTGTATGTTTGGGAATATAGTTATTGGTTTTAGTTTTAAAGGATTTTATGCTCTAAACCTTATCAAATGGCTAAATTTGTTTGTTATTTTCATAAATTCCATTTGCCTTCACTCTTATACCATAAATCTTAGTTTTTTTTAAATTTATTATTTCTTAAATGAAGTAAAAATGGGTTTATTATGCTCTTGATAGTTATGGCCTCGATAAGGGATATATATGATTCGCTTAGGTGAATTAATTTAGGAGTCAGGTTCACATTTTTCATATTTCAAACGTTTTTCTATAGTTTGTATCAATTTTTTGGGGGAGGGGATTATTTAAATTTTGATTTATCTTGCTTCCTATTCGTCTATATAGGTGACGTAGGACTAGGAATTTGTGTCCCAAGACCCGACAATGAGTCAGCGTAAGCAGAAAATGATCATTTTGTGTGAGACATCCTACAGTGTGTGGACGAGAATACAATGGGAAAACTGTTGTTGCAAATGATTTGATAAAAAATACAGTGTGTGTAGTTGTTCCCTTAGATTCTCCAAAAGAAACAACCACTTTATTTTCAAAGAAAAAGTTGGACAGCATTGTTGAATCCATGCTTTAGTCATTGGCAACTGCAAAATGGGGTTGGCCTTTGGAGGTGGGGATTGATCACTAACAATGAGCTTGGTGGCTTCATGTATTAGTGTTTGATTTTACATTTCTATGTTTTTCCATTATTATGTGTATTGCATCTTAGAAGGACTTCAATTTCTATGATACTGACTATGAGTACATTTGTGTTGCATAAAACCAAGGAAAACCCGACTAGAATTAGTTAACTCAAGGCAATTTTATCCCAGTGAATATGTGTACTTCTAGAATAATCAAACAGTAATTGGATTTTTCTTTGTTCTCCACACACATGTCCAGCTTTAGTTTTAAAAGACCACTTATTGTTTTGTTTGTCTTTATTAAAATATTCTCTAATTGATTGAATCACGCACTAAATAAAATTCAGATACACACATAGATGTATGGCTGAACCTTCAAGATTTATTGTATTCTTAAGAGATTCCAAAGCTACCTCCTTTTTCATTCCTTGTCTGCAATCTTTCAAACTGTGACGGAGGGCCTAGAATATCATAATGATGCCTATATATTCCCGTTCAACTCATTAGACTTTTAGGTACTTCTCAGCCAAAGAGATTTTCTATTTCATGCTTGGCCTTGGTTCTATACATGCATTGAGTACGGTATTGACAGTTCTGTAATCTTGAAACTTTATATTCTCAGTTTGTGAGGAATACTTGTTATTCCAAGTCCACTCTTCTGAACGGTATTTTCATGTAAAGTACATACACTAATACATTGAGAAATAAACTAGGCTAGTTGTAGTAAACTCCACCAGTAAAAAACTAGTATACAACAAAATCAACCACAATGAGAAGCCTTTTAGCTTGATCAATCTATTGAATAAATTATCATAAATAGAGACGTATAATAGAATGTTGATGCCACATATTTATATTTCTCCCCATGAAATTACATAACATAATATAATATAAATTCTCTTTCTTCCAAAATTGTTCAATCTTGGACTTTGAGGGAGAATGAACTGTCTTGCTTGGTTGGTAAGATAATTGCCTTACCCAAGGATTGTTGAGATCCTACAAAAATTGAGAGTTGAGTTTATTTGAATTAATTCCTTCCAAGATAGAGTTTTAAATTCAATTAAGACAATGAATTTGAGGCCTTACATGCACCTAGAAAATTAATGTATGTTTCATAATGTATATTTTTCTCTTTGGGTTGCAGCTAGTGAACACCAGTGCACAAGATCTATGGAACAATTCAAATACCAAATCTTATTTATTGGGTTGATCCAAAAAGTTATTTGAAAAGAAGATATGGATTTCAGTCAATCCCATAAATGGCTTGTTGCATTCCTAAGAGGTACTCAGAGCATGGTTTACACTAATATAAGTAGCCACTCACACTCAAACCGAGAATAGAATATGGGATCTTTGAGCCCTTAATAATCAAGGAAGAAACAAAGAAAAAAACATTGGATAAGCACTCTCTTACTAAGTCAGATGCCCATTTGATAAAATTGGATAGGTTACTCTATCACTAAGCTTATAGAATCCTTATAAGGCTGCATTGCTAATCAACTTTGGGCTAGTTGTAGTATATTTCTATTGGTTTACGTCCACTAGACAAATTGGGAGTATTGATGTAGATAGAAACTCCTTAGGTAGATTCTCTACATGATTGCACCAAGAATGAAATTTGGGTTACTTGCAACAAACTCTCATTGGTTTACCCCACAAAACCCAAGGATCAAAGTTAAACTACAAGATTGCATTGAGAATTGAAGCTGACTAGTTGTCATAAAATCCCATTGATCTACATCCACTAAACCAAACAAAGGTTTCAAAGGATTGTTGATCTCAGGGAGCCTTCTTAAGACTCAAGTTAGTCTGCCAAGGTAAGGGGGAATTTGGGTCGGGGTACCATTCATTAATTTATTTAATTGTCATATGGACATTTAAAGTCATTAACATGTATTGCTTAATTTGGTTTTCATTCCCATTTTAGTGTTTGTGCTTCCGGTCGGGTGATGCCTTCAAATTTATTGTAGGAATCCACTGGGAACCAACTGGGTTTTTAATTGTATATAAGATTGGATGAATGTCTGAATCCCTAATAGGCGTTTGCACTGTGGAAAATTATGTGATGGTCTCTTGTGGATTTGGCACTATTTTTCCTATGTTTCGTGTTTTCCTCTATGAGAGAAGAATCAATGGCTGAAGAACAATGTTGCTTTGTCCAAAGCTAGTGCTCAAGAATGGAGCTAGACAGTGTAGGGCGAGGAGAAAGACAAAGTTGTTCTTCAGGTAGTTCATAGAGACTCACTGAGCAAAAAGAATGGAAGCACAATGAAAGAGATCTTGCTGGAGAGATTGAAGTGAGACGCTGCTAGAGTCACTTCCAGCATCGATGTCAGATTCAATGGCTAGGAATTCAACAAATCTATAATCTATGGGATTGCATAGGGAAATGGGGAATATTTCACGAGACTAGGAGTGGGTACCCTGCATCGCTGTGCTTACATGGTGGTGGACACTCGTAGTGATATAATGTGGATTCGATGTTTTTTATGCAACAAATTCTATACCCAAATTGATCCTCCCTTCAATCCTAAAGCCTCATCCTCTTATAGTCATGTTCCATGTGTGACCACACTGTGAAAGAAAATGGACATCAATGGCTACAAGAACAATAGGTATTGCGAATACCAGGTATCCTATGGGGATGTGTATTTTACAGTTGGGGATTTTTCCACAAAAACACTCACATTTAGAGGCCAAGTTATTAGAAAAGTGGCTCTCGATTGTGGCCACGAAAATGAAGGGCTCTTTTCTGGGGTTGTTGGGCTTCTGGGTTTGGTTCGAGGCGGTCTGTAGTTCCCAGCATAGACCCAAACTTAGTTCAACAAACAATTTTCGTACTGTTTAGTCGACAGAATCTTGTCTAGAATGGCCACTTCCCTAATCTTCTGTGCAGCTTCAATACCCAAATTTGTAGTTCTTACACCGCTTTTGAGAAACCTGAAGCTTGACATGTTCTACTATGTTGAACCGGTGGGCATAGGCATCGGTGGTAGGACGCTCGCCTCCATTTCTTCCTCTGTGTTTCATATGGATGCGATGGACAATGGCGGCGTCATTATCATTTCTTTGTTTAGATTCAATATTTTCTTATAGTGTATTATTGAATTTTTCCCAAGTTTAATTTAATAAATATATAATTTAAATTCTCCTTTGTCTACTAAATTAAAAGGTTTATAAATATTTTTTTCCAAATAATAAAAAATGTTCCTTTTTTATGCTTGGAGGATTACAAAGGTGGTCTGATTTGTATTAACCAGATTAGGATAAATTCTACCTTGTAGATGCAGATATTTACTTGTTAGATCTATATCTTTGGCGGCCAGGAAGTAATGTAAAAATGAAATCTTTGGATTCATAGTCTTATTCGGTAAGCTTTGAGATAACGATATTGTTGACGATCCAAATTTTTATTTTTTCACCTGCCTAGATCACCTTTTGGGATTGCCTACATTAAGTACCAACATTTTATGCTAGGATTGATTAAGACTCCTGTCCTTAACTATTGGTTATTGGAAATGAGAAGAGGAATTATTTTCTATACCAAATTCAAATTTAAATTCAAGGTGGGTAAATGTGTGAGCTTGTTTTTCCCTAGTTCCTTGTGGAAACCATGCCTAGCTTGGGGGTGGTAGTGCGTTGAAAGATTAATGAACACACTAGCCTAGGGTTCGATGGAACGTTGCAATCACATATATAGTTGCGGGACAACTCCATCACTCAAAATAAGTATTCTCTGTCATTATTGCTTATACAATGTAGTTGCTTAGGAATGAATGAATATGATAAATTCTTGCAATGTTTCATTAGAGTTTACTGTGATGAATGTTCCTACATTTTCATTTGTTTATTCCATGTATTTTCTTATGAATGGCTATATTTATGTTGAATTCTTGTGAATGATTTAAGTAGAAGTTACTTGTGAATATTTCCTAGATTTGCATCTATATTTTCCTTGTATGTTTCAATGCATTTTTTCCTAAGTCCATGAAGGCTGTAAGCTTGATCAAAGGGTCATAATGCCTTTGATTTAGAGTTTCCACCCCTTATAACCTACCTAAGGAAGGAAAAAGGTAGAAACCAAAAAGTAGCAGTTGAACACGACAGAAATGTTGTGTTCCCGCACCTTGGGATCTGCTTGCGAAAGGCAGAGAGCAGAAGCGGAAAGGTGCAGAAAAGTTCTAAGGAAAAATTTAACGTTCTGATTTCTGAAGTCCGAGGTCAGAAAGAGGAAGTTGGAAGTAAAGAAAATCCTAGGGTTGAAAGTTAAGTTTTCTGATTTCCAAGTTCTGTACTGAAGGGAAGCAAGGGAGAATCCTAAAGGTGGAACCATGGATAGAGTTTTTGTCGTTTCATAGTTTTTTGACTTCCGAGATTCGAAGGCGGAAGGGAAAAAGGAAAAAGGCAGAGAATTGGCTGGATGCTCCCTTGAATGTTAAAGTTATGATTTTCGATTTCCTATGTCAGAAGGTGGAAGTACGGAAGGAGGAATATTGGATGAATGCTCCATCGAATGTTAAAGTCCTGATTTTCAAGTTCCAAGGTCGAAAGGCGGAAAGCGGAAGTGGTGGTGCTTCTTCTTTTCCTAAAGAGAATTGTTGTAATAATTATACACTGATCCCTTTGATCAATGTACATTATATTGGTAACATCCCGGAGAATGAATGAGGAAATCATCATAAGAGGCCTAGGCATGGAAATGTTCATCATTGCCCTCAAATTATGAGGGCTTCATCGAAGAAGAATCTTGGTCACAATCCTACATCGATTTGTTTGAAAGACCTTTTTCCTATCCTAAGATATCATACACACTCTAGAGTTAATTATGATAACCTTATGCACATTATAATTATGTTGGATATAGTTAGAGAAGGCAGGTGTGAGGCAAGGGCAGAGGGGTTCTTCTTGATCGCGATGAAAATAAAATATTTGCATATGAATGGGGAATTGGAAAAGTGATGAATAATCAGGAAGAGTGACACACCCTTTTTGGAGGATTGGGGCTCATCATTTCTATCAAGATCTCCATGTGACCGATACTCTGAGACTCTTTACTGGTGATAACCAAGGCTAGGAAATCAATTAAATCTAATGATGAATATTTGGGGAAAATTTAAAAGAGGATTTGGGACAAGCTAAAACTTATAAGTGAAATTAATATAGTGTATATATGAAGAATCAATAATTAAAGATGCATATGAGCTCGATATGGGAAAGTTGTATCTCTAAAGCTTGTTTATTTATTTTTTAAATGCATGTGTCCCCACCCCAACACAAAGGACATGGCTCCCATAAATGAGGGTAGGACCACAGATTATTTCTCCACCCCAATATTTGGTGATGTTGGATAACACTTGGGAGGTGATTCATGTACTGGATAGGTGGCAGATTGATCATTAAATATCTCACATGGGCCAAGAGCTATCTTGAACATTTATCAAGCCCACTCTTTTGATTCTTTGGCATATGGTGTATTGTTCCCTGGTAAGTGATGCTAGTGGGATATCTTGCAGCAGAGACTCCCACAAGGAATTAGACTATGAATATTTTGGTAGTGTGTAGCTAGAAAGGAATGGGAGGAATATATTTAGCAAGGAATAAAAAGTTCACTTGATTGGAATTTCATTTAAAATTTCCCTATCTGTGTTGTGGAGTTGTAGCTCAGTAAATGGAGTTGGGATTATTAGACATTGGGTTCTAGATATTATGTCTAAGGGGAAACTTCTTGTTTCTTTAACACTATTGAAAATTTGAGTCGGATCTCTAAGCTTGATGAGATACAAGGTGTCATCATGGACATGTATAGTTTGATGAGAAAACTCAATTCATAGCTAGAGGGACTTATAGTAGTCATGGAGGAGGTTACCGTTGATATTGCTTAGATGGATTCTGAGTTTGATGACCTGTAAAGTTAGATTTGAGAAGGGAGAGAGAAGATTGAGAAGCTTTTTGCAACATCTAAGATGCATCGAGAAATTCTTATGAGAGGTCATTGTCGAAATTATCCATGTAAAAACTCAAAGGCTATGAAGGAAGATTTAATGTAGCAGCCTAATATGGTCTCTACTATCGCTTACAATGATCCTAGGAAGGAAGAAGGAGTTATGTCCATGTAAGAGTCTCTTAGTGGGTCTCTCTAGTTTTAGTTTCCATATGTACTTTTTTTGTAATTTTTTCTTGGGATAATTTGTTAATATCTATGGTAATTTTTATTTTGTTAGAAATCACATATTTCACGCCCTATTAAACGAGAATATCTAGGCATCATTCTAATATTCCAAGCCCTCCATCATAGTTTGAAAGATTGCAGAAAAGGAATGGAAAAGGAGGTAGCTTTGGAATCTCTTAAGAATACAATAAATCTTGAAGGTTTAACCATACATGTGTGCATGTGGATGAATTTTATTTAGTGTGGTCTTCAATCAATCAGAGAAGCTTTTGATAAATCCAGACGAATAAGTGGGTTTTCAAAACTAAAGTTGGACATGTGTGTGGAGAACAAAGAAAAATCCAATAATAGTTTGATTATTATAGGAGTATACATATTCACTGGGATAAAATTGCCTCAAGTTAATTGATTCTAGTTGAGTTTTCCTTGGTTTTATGGAGCACAAATGTACTCATAGTACAATATTGTGGGAGTTAAATTCTTGCTAATATGAAGTACACAGAATAATGGACAAGGATAGAAATGTAAAATAAAACACTAGGAAATAAAGCCACCAAGCTCATTGCCAGTGATCAATGCCCACCACCAAAGGCCAATCTAAGTTTGTAGTTTCCAATGACTAAAGCATGGATTCAACAATGTTGTCCATATTTTTCTTTGAAAATAAATTGGTTTTTTCTTTTGGATAATCTAAGGGAACAACTACGTACACTTTATTTTTTATCAAATCATCTACAACAACAGTCTTCCCACCATATTCTTGTCCACGCACTATAGGATGTATGGCACAAAATGATCACTTTCTGCTTACACCAGCTCGTCGTTGGGTCTTAGGACACAAAGTGACAAGCCTACGTCACCTATATAGACAGATGGGAAGCAAGATAAATCAAAATTTAAATAATCCCCCAAAAAATATTTGATACAAACTATAAAAAAAAAAATTGAAATATGAAAAATTTGAACCTGCCTCCTAAATTAATTCACCTAAGCGAATCATATATATCCCCTATTGAGGAAATAACTATAGAGAACATAATAAACCCATTTTTACTTCCTTTAAGAAATAATAGATTAAGAACAACTAATATTTATGGTATAAGAGTGAAAGCCAATGGAATTCATGAAAATAACAAACAAATTTAGCCATTTGATATGGTTTAGAGAATAAAATATTTCAAAACTAAAACCAATAACTATATTCCCAAACATACAATAACATGGCCACCTCGTCCCACCTCGTGTTTTTTATTTGACTCTTATTAGTCCCTGTCGAAGGCCAGGGTACTATTGTTTTCGATGTTCCTTGACTTTCTATTAATTCATCGTTGACTTTAAATATTTCTTGATATGCTCTAATTTTTTCTATATAGTTTCTTAATTAATTCATTATTAATTCCAAAACATATTATTTTTCTCATCTACTACTAGTTGATAGTTTAAGGCGTATCGTCGGGCCGGTGTTGTAGATCTTGGAAATGGGGTTGTTAATTAAGGAATATATTAAAATGAATTGAAAATTGAAGTGGTTAGTCAACTTGCACTGCCCTTTCATGTTCAACTCCCACTTCCCACTTCCATCCATCACCATTTGCATTAATGACATAATTATTAAAATAATTTAAGTGCATACATTTCGATCAAACCATGACATCTGAACTAGAAATATTTTCTCCTAAGTAAATGCATCGATTAACTAATCATCTCAAAATTCCACCACTATTATCCATATCTCTAGGAATATACACCTAGAACCTTTGTTGATGTAGTTTACTTGCATGTTTGAAACCTTGATTTCAGTGATGACATGCTACTACGTTTTCTCTATCTTATGCACGAGATGTAGGCAATTGCACTCCTTCATTTCTTTATATGAAATAGATGATGGGATATCTACCTTATGCGGGAGATACAGGTTATCTACCTTTTGCGGGAGATGTATGTTGTCTACCACTTAGTTGCACATACTCCATGTATCTTTGGTTCTTTGATTGCTCAATCTACAATAGATGGAAGGATATGTACATTTGGCTCCTTCATTGCTCAATATACAATAGATTACATAATATCTACCTTATGCAGGAGATACATGAAATTCACCATTTACTTGCATACTTCAGGTGTCTTTCATTCCTTCATTGCTCAATTTGCAATAGATGATAGGATATCACTAATTTGCAATTGGAATAGTTTCCAAAGAAATTGAAATTAGGGAGTTATTTTCTTTTCTCTTATGCAAGAGATAGAGATCCATACCTTATGTAAGAGATCCACACCTTATGTAATAGATCCACACATTATATAAGAGATCCACAACCATTGGATATGGCACCGATGGAAGATGAATTTATCTAGCAGCAGATCTACAACCTAGATGACAAATCAAGCCTGGGATATGTAACCTTGAGGTGCATATAAAACTAAAACTGGGTTTAGATGGATCTTGGATAGTTAATTCTCCAAGATAAATGAGGCACGTACTACAAACTACGGCCTAAAAATGGGTGTGGATGGGGGTGTATGTGATCCATCCTCTCTTCCTGTATATTTGTGTGAGGTCGTGTGCCTCACTACTGTTAGAGCATGTTTGGTAAGCATTGAATTTAATGTGTATGAAGGATTATTCTTAAACCTTTAATTATAAGGTTCTTTTCCATAAATCATTCCCACTGCTTACAATCCAAATGAATTCCCCCGCACTACCTCATTACACATAAACATATTGAATTATTTCCACATACACATCTACCTACATATTGAAATAAACAGTAGCGAGATATTCCCTATATTCTTTATGCATTTGCCTCTAATTCCCCCTATCAATTTATAAGTATGTAGCAAAGA
>LPNX010468978.1:247016-282007 GCA_001517045.1 Pseudotsuga menziesii
CATTGTCATAACCCTAAAATTTCATAAAAATCTAAATTTTTTAAGGTAACATAAAATGTCGGAAAACACAGTTCACTAACTGGGAGCGGTTAGCGGAAAATGAAACGGTTGAACATTTGGTATTAAAGTTGGTTTCAAAAATACAATAACTAATACAACTTTACTTTTCATAAGCTATATAAGAATGAGTTGCATCTAGATTGATTTTAGCTTTACTAATAATTTTACTTTTGGCAAGTAGGAGAAAAACTATCTTTGAAAACTCAGGGCTTACTTAGCATTATGCTAACACTGATGGACTGCTTGTTCTTATAGGTTCAACAGGTAACGATCGATCAAGTAGGATTTTAATTTGTAAGGTAGCGAGAAGTATTTCTGTTGCATGCTAATATGCTTAGTAAATAAACTAATTATTTAAAAGTAAAGCTCTCATGAGGTAAAGTAATTTTATTCCATAGTTTTGGTTTTAAGACCATATTCAAAGTTTAGCCAATAAGATTGTTATCCTTAACATACTTAGTTAAATAAATAGGTCCTTACTGCGAGCTTAGAGCTCAAGTTCTTTGACATAAAATTACTTTTATTGTAACATGCTCATACTGCTAATGTTATGCTCAAAAATATTGTCTTTTATGCGTGAATGTACTCCTATAATTCTCAATGGTAAGGATTACCAATAGCTTACATATTTCTAATTTGTCTCTTATTTACTAAGCATGAAAATTGTTAACCTGTTGTTTGTATGTAATTGTGCTAATCTTTTTGCGCTGCTAAACATCAAGTTATAAACTTCGACTCCTAAGTTATTGCATTACTGCAAGTATTATTGTAACAATATACAATACCACATCATTTTTATAATGTTATAAAAATAATTGTTACTTATATCCTTAGGTAGCCTTCCTACCTGGTAATTTCAATGATATATTATAAGTTTGGTTCTTTGTAACTAGATACATTATTTTAAGGTGGAATACTACCTAACCACCACTTCTATAAATTCGAATCAAAGGTAAATGCATTATCTATGTTATTTATGTAGTTTATAAATCTTGTGCATGGTTTACACAATAGTAAGATTACTATTATAATGTTTCCACACTATAATAATTTGTAGTTTATAATAACTACTATGGTAGATTTTACTACCTAAAAACTTCTAACCTAAGGTTGACATCAAAGTGAAACATTATAAATAAAATTCCTATACTATGATAGAACCAAGCAAGCACCAACATTCATATAATTGACTTTGTAAATAATGATAAGAACCATCAAAACTGTCGTTGGCAATGTAAGAATGCCAATCATTATTTGTAAATTTTTATACTAAGGTCGAACCTCGTGGTTGTTTTATTGGCAAGGTTTAAACACCTTTACTCTATAGTCAACGAAATATATTTGTTATTAAAAATTATAAAAATCCTTAATACCATCGATTGCAAATGATATAGTTTTGTTTTTTTAATCAAGGCAATGACAAGTTTGTAATTGACAGCGCAGGGTTGACTATAGACATGACCCTTGCATGGTAAAATAATTAGGAGGGCACATGGTTTGCTCTCATCCATGCATTGGCGACTTAAAAATAAAGGAAACCCTATTCCTTTTTCATTTGACTCTGAGGGTTTCGTCGCCCTATGGGATGCTCTTTGTAGTTTTCTTGGCAGCCATGAGAGGCTATTCCCTCGCTTTAATTTCTCCATAGCTTGCATTTGATACTGTGTGGTCTCAATACCTAGTATTATGGTCTCGAACTTTCTTGGTTATAAGCTTTACTGTGTGAGTGGTTTCTGCTTAAATGTTTGGCTCAAGGCATGTGCAAGGTTTTTAACTCTATCTCATTGTTCCTTGCCACGGCTTGTGGAGTTTAAGTTTGTTTTAAATTGCCTCCAATCCAGGGTTGGTGTAGGGGTTTGAATACTCCTTTGTGTATTTCGCTTAAGCTGGTGACAACTTTTTTACTACTCGATTTCTCTTCTTACTCGCAGGTAAAAAAAAATTCAAATCTTTGTTATGTAATTAATTTCGTTAAGTCAATATTGTAGTTAGGGTTTACTTGTGAGTTGAGTTTTGTTCTAAGTTCAAAATTGTTTTTTTTACAGGAACCTGTGATGGATTCAACCTTTAGTGGAAACGAAATACATTTTCCAGCTTCAGTGAACTCGTGGCCTCCAACCAGTAAGCCCTGGTTTCGATGTGGGTTTTCCCTACTTACGATGAGGGTTATTGGAAGGAAAGACACAGTGCTTGGAATCCTGGTTTTGGTTTCTTTGTTGGTTAAAATGTTTTAGTATGTTGTTACTCCAGTTTTACTTAAAAACCCTTGCTGTTTACACTGGGTAATACCAGCTTTTAAGCCGTGATATGTATTTGGTTTTTGGTTAAGGATTTAGCATTGCAGCTTGATAATGTAATACAGTTGGTTTTTATAAAGAAATAATTCGTTAATCTTGAGCCTTGTCTCATTTTACTCTTAGATGTGAATTGCGGTTTCGTTATCCTGTAATCAATGTGTTTATTTCTTTGTTTAAAAGATTTATAAAATGTATTTTACTTTCAGGAAAATACTGCGATCATTCTAATGCATAGATTGTAGCCTCCTTGTTAAATTTGTTTCACAGTTAACAATGTAACTCGTTGTAACCTATTACAGGTTAAATTGTATTTGAATAGATTAGTCGAAGGGGTTTCGACCCTTAGGTTTTTCACAGGTTATAAAGCTGTTTGTTTGTTTTTTTAATTTTTAAAAAGTACCTATATATGTAATTCTTAGTTTATTTCATTTATTATTTATATATACATTCATTGTTATTTACTACTCTGTAAATTATAATTATTTGGAGCTCTGTAGAGAAAATAATGTTAACTCTAGAACTTTGTATATTTTACATAAATAAAGGGTTTATAAATGAAACCCTAATCTGGTTTTTATTAAGTAATATTTAAGATTAAGTCAATATTTTAAAAGAAGAAACTCTTTAGTTATTAACTTGTTTATATTCTTTCTTGAAGATTAGTTATTATCTCCTCTAAACTTTTATTTCCTATATGTATACTACTACTATAATACTAGTGTAATTTACTATTTCTTTTACCTGCATTTTCATTTAGTTAGACTAAGTAAAACAGTATAAATAAAAAAACCATAACACTGTTTTTTCATTACATTTTAAACATTGAAATAAAATTTACTCTGTTTACCTACAAATACAAAATCATGTCTACTATTTCCATTCTCTTAAGAATTATTTCATTTATTTAAAGCATTCTAACTGTACTAGAGTACCACCTGGTTTCCAGGTGTGGAAAAACACAACTTAGAAATTTAATTTCTTTCTATTTCATTATTCCCTAAACCATTTTCATTTCTATAACAATTTACTAAGAATACTAAATCTAACATTTAACAAGATCTGAAATTTTAATATTCATATAGCAAATAAACTAAGATTTATTTAACTAAGACAATAAAATAAAATAACATAGAACCTGTTGAGGACAAGACGACAACAACTTGAGTAGGCCGTTCCTCCCTACCAATCTCCTGGAGAGCGCTCAAACAACCCTTCCTCAGGACCCTCCAGCCTGTTCTTAGTCTTATTGGCTAAGAACTGGGTGGAGAATGCAACTGTAGAACCCTCTATCACCTGAATAGTTCAATACCTCAGTAAAACAATCTACTCTCAACAGTATGATCTTCAGTTTAAAAATTGCAACTATATCAATCTCAGCATTTATCCCCTCAAACACTTTCCAGATTTCCCCTCCACTGAATTTCTTTGAAGTAAATTCATTCACCCTGAATGATCACTTCTCTAGAATGAGCAGCCTCAGCTCTCTTCAATGGGAAATTTTATAGAGATGCCTAGGTCTTCTGAGTCAGTTTTCATTAATTGTGCCACCTGCTTTGATTCCACTTTCTTGGGGAATCATGGCCACACATATAGGGAGGCTGCCACCTGCAATAGTTGGAAGTGGTTTGAGGATGCTGCCACATGTTAGTTTGCTCTCCACCTAGTATCCTCCACCAATTTGATCACTAAACACTCTTTTAACAGCTCTCCTAAGATGTTGTCTCCTCATTTATTTATTTATAAATAAAATATTCTGAATTTGCATTAAATATACTTGACCCCACTGGTCATCCATTACAACTTAGCATAAAATTTAACATAATGTTCCTCACATAATATAAAATTGTTTTTTGCAACATTGGGGCACGTGACAAACATACTTTATTTGTGCCTCGGTTTATGCATTAACAGGTTACGTTCTAGAACCCTCTCACATTTCCACATTTTCCTATGGAGAGGATAAGGGATCTTCCTCTGCTATTCACAAGTTAGGATCTTGGATCCTACTCTGTGTAAATGGCATTCACTATGAGAGATTTAGTATTATCCCTTCATGGCTTCAATACACGTGAATGGTATGATGAGGTGGCTTAAAAGTAGTCTACCTAGTTATATTATTGTTGGGGTTTTTCTTGAAGGTTGTGGGATGCACTTGACGGATTCTCAGGATGTCAAGCTATATGCTTATGATTAGACACGTTATTGAAATTATGTAATGGTTTCACATTTAGATTTACATTGTTATACTGACTCACATCCCTAATCATTTGTCATTGTTTGCACTACTTTTATAGGTGTCGAGACTTGTGGCTCCCATGTCATGACTTTGATGTGGAGGCTAGCGTGGGTTCCGGGAAAGCTATCCTTTCAGCCTGATCTGAAATATATATATTTACAAGTTCAACTAGCATTTTCATGCTGTATTTTTTTAATTTAAGTATGGGCATGATTTCTTGCTTAACTGACTATTATAACCATGTTTTGACTCTAACATTTACCTTGGGTTGGGTCATTAGTGAGAAATTTAAATGAAATAATAAAGAATTTATGCAATAGATGAGCACCCATTGCACAACTATTGTGTCTTATGGATATTATGTTTATATTTTGTATCATTTTACATGTAAATTTTGTGAATACAAACCCAAAATTGAACCTTATAGTCTTATTGTGTAAATATGTTGGTTCTTGCACATAGTTTATTAAATTTAAGAGGAAGACGAATTGTGCCTTCTATATGCACAGTGCTTCAGAAAGGAAAGAATACATGCTTATGCGGGTAGAAGGGCATACCATAAAGAAACTTCTAGAAATGGCCTATTTCAAAGACCTCTTAGGCACTTGCTTACAATCAATGGATTTATTGGAAATCATTTGGGAGTGATACCTTCTGTCAATAATGATTGGTGATTTCTATTTAATGGATTTACTATTGTCTCCAATTAAAATGGGATTTGATACATAATCACGAGCGTACAATATGAAATATGTGCTTAACCAAGATTGGAGGTCTCGGTAACGAAAAGTATATCTTTCATTTTGTTGAGAGCAGAAAATGCAGAGTGAGGAAAGCTGCAAGCTGGGAGTGAAAGCGTGAAGCTCAAGGAATATATTGTGCTTTTGCTGGTATTCATTATTTCTTTGAGTGGATTTTGGATTGGGTTATTTCTCATAAGGAATTTTCTTGATTTGATATTGTTAAATCATAAAGGGGGGAACATTCCTTTCTAGTTTAAATAATTACAAGGGTTTATATAATAGTTTAAGTGTTGCAGTGACTATTGTCGCATGCTTAATGTTTTAGCAGTTAATAAATCCTTACCGCCAACACCTTACCCACTGAATGTTAATAACAAATTCTGAAGAATGAACTCTTGCCAATATTATTGAATTATGAAATTGAGATTTTTAGACACTTACTGCTCTCCCTGGATAACACCTCACTTGGAGCTTTGAAGCGCGCTTTCTCACATGGTACCAAGATCACACTTACATGCCTACCTGGAGCTTTGAATGAGAATTGAAACACCCTCTTATGCACATGATACACTTATTAAATTTAAACCCTAGAACTACATATTACCAAGATAGAAATCTCATGCACTTACAGTTATTTATGTTATTCTACCAGTTACTGAATGATTTTAATTGCTCGGGACAATCATATTACCTATTCCTTATTTGTGCATGTTCATTTCACCAAACAACACCTGCCTAGTGCTGCTGGGCCTCCCAAAGACCTCCCCAAAAAATACAGGATCAAAAGGGAAATCCCTCCTCAACTATATTACCCTTTTATGTTACCACCTAGGGTTGAATTTATTACCATGTAGAAGTTGGCATTTAAAATTTAGGCTAAAATTATGATCGATTAGTGAATTAAAAACAATCCATTATTAAATTAAAATTTAAATATCTTGCGAACAATGTTTGCAAACACAATGAGAGATGGAGAGGATGATATGAAGAGAATCAAGCAACCATGAAAAATAAATAATAGATACCCTAACAAATCTAGAACAAAAATTTGGCAGAATATGGTAAAAGTGAGCTTCGCTGGCACCTTCCTGCAATCCATTTACTCAATTATGTTATTTTAAGGCGTAAAAAATGAATTGATTATCTATGTATTTATTGAAAATATTTTTATTTTATAGTAATGAAAGTTCTTCAGCATGAGTAAGTGAACAACTTCCCCAAAAGTTTTCCCACTTTTACCCAGTTTTATGTTCATATTTTGGTTTTTGTTTTGCTTCTTGGAGACCAGATGCTTACCAACCAATAGGATTGCACCCAACCTTTCTTGCAACCAGTGGGTATCTTTTCATCCCCCCCCCACCTCAATTGCGTGGATCGACTTTTTTGAACTTTCGAACTTCGCATTTTCCCCAATTTCAGTCAATTCTGATTAGTAAATGGCCTGAAATTAGTTGCGAAAAGGGTGCTTCATGGTTTCTAAAATGGTGCTTTCAACACTGAGAGAGAGTCACGTTGTAGCTCATTGGGCCCTGGCCATTAAGAAATCAGTAATACAAATGGTAGACAATGAACAATAAATTTAGAATAATCAATGGACATTGAAAAGTAGATGGAGAAGAGGAAATCGGTCGAACCATCAATGAACAGTGAGACGCAGCCTGTAGGATAAATTTTTTGATAGCAGTATTTGATGATTCTATTATATAATTAATTATCCAAGTTTGAATTATCAATTTCTAGTGTGCTTTTCCCTCTCCCAGACGGTCCAATGAGATAAACCCCCTCCCCCTCCTTGTCAAAATATTTTATCGGAAGAAGGTACTAAAGCATATATCTAAACTAGGTTGTTAAAATTTTGAGTCTAAAGCTCGTCTCTAAACCAGGTGGTTAAACTTCCCTTCAGTCAGAAGCCCCCATTGTAGTAGGTGCACAAGATAAGTCCATAGTGATAGTATGAAACATGGTCCATTGCAGTGAATAAAGTTTGTGGTATGTGTGGCTCAAAATCCATGTGTTGTGTTGCACTGATGTATTGTTAGGAAGGGAGCTTCAATGTGTTTCTTTCCAACACATAATCATAGTGTGCATGGATTCAACGTGTCGGTGTTGGCTCTCTTCAAGACTTCCAACTTCTGTAAGTTGCATGATGAAGGGAGAATTAACGTGGCATATGGTCAAGCTAATGAACTATAAACGTGGCAAACAACAATGGAAAACTAATAACTAAGAGCCCTACTTTGAGGTTTTAGAAAATTAAACAACTTAATAAATGCAATATTTGTTGGGAAACATATTCAACCTGGTTTGGACTTTGATATCCATGCATTTTCTTTTCACCTTTGCTAGAAATATGGAAGGCATTGTGTATCTCAATGTGGTTTTTTCAATTTTTGTTTAAGCCAAAGATCCTATACTGCAAGAACTGATTCCCGACGTACAACAGATGTCCTATGATATATATCTACAAAATAAACTAGTTACTATATACATGCTATGTGATCTTCAAGTCCACAGCTACTTTACACTCAATGGAGACAATGTATTGTTACATATTGGATAAGAAGAAGGTGACATCTCAAATACTTCTGCATGTCTCTAAGAACAATTTACATCAACAATACTAATATGTATCTTATTTTGCAGGTCCTCTATTATGCACATCAATAAACCAATGCATATCTCATGATATGTGCATAGAATAACAATTTTGACAATATGTACATATACTAGCAGTTTTGTAACGCATGTCATTTACAACTTTTGTGCATAGAATAACAATTTTGACAATATGTACATATACTGATAGTTTTGTACATATAGTGTTGTTTTTTGTAGTTTGTTTTGACTTTTAACAATATGTATATAGACTAGGGATTTTACAACATTACTTTACACAATAACATGCATTGATACCCACAATTTTGTATTATGTACACTAATAATATGTACTTAGGATTTTAAAGCTAACAAAAGGGACTTTGCCACCGTGAAGCACTTGTTTATATAGAAGATGGTTGTAAATTTTGAAACATATTTAAACAATACTCATAAAAAAGTTTAATTGGTAGGGTATATATAAGTTAAGATTTTTATTATTAGAACAATAATTAATTATATTAAAAAAAATGTAGTTTACTTTTGTATGGTATATATCCGTAATTTAAGATTATGATTATTATAATAATCATTGATTATATTAAAAAGAGTGAATGTATTTTAATACAATTAAAAAGAGTGAATGCATTTTACAATGTATTAAATTGAATTAAGTAAATAAATAAATATTTATTATTATTTAAATGATACCCAACGATTTTGAAGTATTAGATGCCCTTGGTTCGTGGTAACTTAGCCAATGACAAACCTGTTAGTCAAGGGGTTCTTCCACTTCCAAAAAAAAATCAATATTAAAAATTTTAAGCTTAGGGGACGTCTTAACCATACCCTGCCACCAACTATTATACATCTCACATCTAGCGGATATATAAATACGAAAAATTAATATTTTATAAATTTTAAATTAAAATAATATAAAAATAAAATTTTCACTTTTATAAAAAAATACAGTGTTCCACGAGGACGCACCTCCCAGGGTCGGGGGTTCACCCCCTATGCTTCCCACACCCCGAGGGCTGGGGGGCTCCATGGGAAACATTTCATAGTTCCCCCCTTTTTGCGAAACTTGAGGAAACACGGGTCTAGGAGTTTCCCGGATTGGGGGGCTCCCACATGCCCCCTCCTAAAAATGGGGGGCTCCGACAGGCTACCACTGCCCTTGATTTTTTAATTTTTTTTACTTGAAAAAGAAATGGTTTATATTAAATTTTAGCCTTTTACACTAAATTGTCATTTTAAAACAAAATAGAAATAAATAAATAAAAAAACATCAATATGATATGCTTGGCTATAACAATTACATTAAATAACACTAAAGTCTTCGGGAACATAATCATGCTAGTATGCAAATGGTGATGGGATGAGGAATTGATATGTTTATATATTGGGGTTCATATTATTATTATTATTATTATTATTATTATTATTATTTTTATAATTTTAGAGACCGACCCCCCTATGTTAGGGACCTTGACACCTTGACTCCTCCCTGCCTCTCGTCCCCCAAAATACCCCAAAATTTTGGGGTGTCTCTACACTTCCCCAATGTGCGTTTCCCCGCTCGCACGCCCTCTCCCGGAAACTTGGTGGAACACTGAAAAAATATTGATATGATAAAATTGGATAAATAACTCACTAATAGGAAATATTTTTTCCACTAATATTGGCTTTACATTAATATAGTCAAATTTGGTAATGGTTCAAATGCTGAAAATAAGGCAAGACTTAGGAACAAGAAACACTTGATTTCATATCAAAGCTGCCTTTATGTCCCTTGGCCTAAAGCTAGCTTAGTATTTAATGTGTCTTCCCAATTTCTTTTATCATCTGTCCTCATTAGTTGACTTAGTTTGCCTAGCTTTGTAGATTGATTTGACTTGGTTTGTCTGGCTTTGCAGATTGCTTTACTTTGGGCAAGGAGAACTGAAAGCTACTGATACTTGGATGGATATACATTTTGGAGAACTAGACATCTATCTTTTACAATTCAAATTTTGTTGGAACTATTGATTTATTTGTTTTTTTTGCCATTTTAGATATATTGATTGTTTCTCATACCTTGTTTGGTCTAGTGATTTTGCTAGAAAAGTATAAGGAGATATGGAATCGTCTAACTATTCAATGAATTCCAAGAGCTTCTTCACAGAGAAGCACTGTCTCCGTACTCTACAGAAACAGGGTGTTTCAATAAATGGTCACATAGTATGGATTTTTTCA
The DNA here is from genome assembly GCA_001517045.1 of Pseudotsuga menziesii. NCBI lineage: Eukaryota > Viridiplantae > Streptophyta > Pinopsida > Pinales > Pinaceae > Pseudotsuga > Pseudotsuga menziesii. The sequence goes on from LPNX010468978.1 coordinate 257,186, forward strand.
TTTTACAACTTTTCTACAGATAGTTTCTATGCTGAAAACATGCAATTCCCCGATTTGGGTTTATTAGAATGAAGTGTAGCTAGGGAGAAACAGGTTTATGAGGGTTTAATATTATTCAGAGAATATCACCCTCTCAACTTAATCCTCCCCAGCGGATACTTCTTGCTTTTTTTATCTTTGGATGATCTGTTGGAATTGTGAATGAGAATTTGGTTTTATTATTTTTTCTGTCGCAGAGCGACAGATTCATCCCGGCAAGAGGACCCATGGATTTTGATGTAGCTAGATTCATGATTACGCAGAAAGGAAAATGGCGATGCCAATACCCCCTACCCCTCCCCTTCCAAAAAGGCATACAAGAGAGAGATGGAAGCAAGTTTATTGAAGAATGAAAATGCTACAGACAACAATTGCAGAATTCTTTCTTTCAAAGAAAAATCTACTGCTTCCCAGGCTTCACAACAATATGTATCGGCTAATCTCCCTGTTTCCAAAAGAGAAGGCAGATATATTCCTCAGGTAAAGCTTGGATTTCATATTTTGTTTATAGTCATTTTCATTTGACATTCCATAACCAGATCTTGACTTCCATTGATGTTTACTTGTTATCGAACACTAGTTGTGCCCATAGTATTTGGGTTTTTTGTCATTAGTACACTAGTTGTGCCCTTCTGAGAATACTTTTCCTTTGTCATGTTTTCTTAGCCTATAAATTTAACCGTATCCATGTTGATTGTAGTCTGCAGACAGAACTCTGGATGCACCGGACCTGCTGGATGATTATTACTTGAATCTATTGGATTGGAGTTCCACCAACGTTTTGTCCATAGCCCTTGGAAACACTGTATACATGTGGGATGCTTCGGATAGCTCTGTATCCGAGCTTCTAAATGCAGATGATGAAGATGGTCCCATTACATGCATTAGTTGGGCACCTAATAGGAGGCAAATTACTGTTGGGATGAGCAATTCTGTTGTATAGCTATGGGACTCTGCATCTGATAAAAAAGTAAATTAAACCTCTTTATCTCTTCCAAGGTTTTCTCATTCTAATTTAGTGACAATATCTAAATTTTACATGGATAAAATTGCAGTTACGAGCCTTGAAAGGCCATCATGAACGTGTTGGTGCCCTTGCTTGGAATGGTCCTATTCTCACCACAGGAGGTCTGGATGGGATCATAATCAATCATGATATTCGCATTCGTGATGACATTTTTCAAACATACAGAGGACATACCCACGAGGTTTGTGAATTGAAATGGTCTCCTTCTGGCCAACAACTTGCAAGTGGGGGAAATGACAATTTACTCTACATTTGGGACAAGAGCATGGCATCCCATAATTATTCCTCTCAATACCTACACAAATTAGATGAACATTGGGCAGCAGTCAAGGCCTTAGCATGGTGCCCCTTTCAGAACTATATTTTGGCATCTGGTGGAGGGAATTTAGACAGGTCTATAAAGTTTTGGAACACTCAAACAGGTGCCTGCTTGAATACTATCGACACCCATTCCCAAGTATGTTCATTACTATGGAATATACATGAACGTGAGTTATTGAGTTCACATGGGTTAGTTAAGAACCAGTTAACCTTATGGAAATACCCATCCATGGTGAATATTTCCCAACTGACAGGGTGTTGTCACCCGAAACTAGCACGCGGGTGCCGAAATCCCAAGCTGCGGGCGCGCCAGCTCGGTGACAACCTCTCAAGAGAGAGGCCAATGTCACCACACCTTCTCTCTCCTTGCTTCAGGCTGGCTCTTCTCCAGCTCTAGGGGGGTTTCCCTAAGTTTGGATCTCTAAGGCAGGTGCAGTTGAGGGAAGGGTGATCTGAAGAGGCTGCCTTAGAGAAACTCAGGTAGCAGAAAGAAAAATAAGTTGGATTGATGGGTAGGAAGGGAAGGGATGATCAGTCCTCGAGGGAAAGGCCAGTGCCAATATCAGAAGGGCGAATGGAGTTAGAAGGGGACTCAGAAAGGCTTTGCGTTTTGCAGAAGGGAGATTAGGCTGGTCTGCTCCATAATCAGAGGCCAGGAGAATGGTAGTATAACTGACTACTTTCCATTACTCCCAGACCTCTAAGAACATAATGGCGACAAGAAATTTGGAAGCTGAAAATGCTTGCCCAACGTGCTAGATTGTTAGCCTTCTATGCCGGCTTAGTCTACAACTCATGAAAACACAAGATTACCGTTGAAAACCCCAACATGTCCAAAAACTCCACAATGAATTTCTTCATTAACTTTGGGGAAAAAATCCTCCCAGCCCAAAAAATTTCCATCATTTACAAATGAAGAGCCTTGCTTTTTATAATCCCAAAGGACTCTCCCCTCTTCTCTAAAGTAAAGAAAAAAATAATTAAATAATAACGTGAAAAAAGAAAAAAGTGGAAAAAAGACTTGGATCCACTTTTCTCTCAAATCAAAACTTAATGAAGGAAATTTAATGATCACAACTAGGAAGGAAGAATCAAGAATGATCACCCTAAGTTTTAAGTAGCTCGAAAGAGACTAAGTTCATGTGAATAGTGAATGTTTCATTGCATCTCTAAGTCTCAATAATCATCCTTTTAAATTGAACCAAAATACCAAAAGAAGTATTTTAATGGCTGAGATTTGAGAAAGTTCAAGGTGTGACTAATTAAGGGCTCAAGGATCTAAAATTTGTTTTGTTTTGTACCAGTCCACGATTCAGTGAATCGACAGTCATGGGTAGGAATTTAAGTTATTTAATGAAAACAATTAATGTGTATACCTCTATGTCGAAACTGTTTTCCATGCTGATGCGGGCCATTATCGTCTTTATTGTCTTACCAAAAGGAATGATAATGAGGAAGAAGACCTAAAATTATGGACTTCACCTTCAAAGAATGCTTTGCAATCAAATTGGCAAGGAGTGAGAAGAATATCACAACAATCCAACGTGTCAAAATCTCAGTTGATAGTGTTAATTAAAGACATATATGGTAAATTTAATATAAGACTTACTTATAGTTGCCTCTTACTCTTTGTGTCTTGACACGTTTAATATTGTATGGTTGTCTCAGCACCTTGACCCAATTCATATTATAAGGTGAGGATGTGCATGCATAATAATCCTTAGTTATGACTATATGATGAGGATTTCTAGGGAAGAGGATGTAAATACAAGTATTTTTTATATGTATTTTGGTGGCGTTGAAGACAAATGTCATGAGAAACCACAAATGTTTGGAAGGACAAAAGGAGATTACATCATGATGATGCCACCCATAAAAAATAAGACTATTCTTGAGCCAACAATATATATTTTTTAATTTTATTAATAACCATTGTTTCTCCATATCGTGTGCCCAATGACATCTCTCTATAGCAATGCAAAAATCGACCTCCGCATAGTTTGTGATCCTAGCTACATGCCATTATTTGTATTTTCATGACATCGAGTGTTATTTATAGTTGTCGTGAGTTCATGATATTCATGCAAGAACTGAAGTCTTGTAGAGGAGGACTCATCAAACCGGCCTTTTGAATTTCATTTTGACGAAAAAAGAGTGGACATTGATAGCGAGGTTGACATAGGTAGTAGGCACAAAGTTTTGAGCTCGTTTCAGGTCTAGTAGTAAACTAGTAGTTGTTCTTTTTTGTTATAGTCGTAGTTGTTGACACATTGTCACACCTTAGATTGCTTGGAGACTGGAAAGAAGTCACATCTTGATGACTAGTAAAATATATAATATAATATAATATATATATATATATATAATAAAACAAAACAAAAATATATAAAAAATAAAAAATAAAATAAATAAAATATAATATAATAAAACAAAACAAAAAAAATAAAAAGAAAATATAAAAAAATAAAAATGAAATGAAAATAAAAATAATACAATGAACAAAAAAACCAAAACAAAGAATAAATAAAAATAAAATATCCCCATGAAAGCCTATAACGACACCATATTTCCCGATGAAACAAAGAACCCAACCAATCATTTTTGCAGCAGAGCCGACACAATATACAACCACATCCGTTAGGAGGTCACACAAAGAAGGTTTGCTGGAGGTCATGCAAAGGAGGTCATGATAGGTGGTGCTGGTACTGGAGTTCACGCAGAGGGGGGTTTTCAGAGGCAAAAGACGGTTTGAAGAGGTAGAGGAGGGTTTGCAGCGAGGAGGGTTTGCGGAGGTCATGCACAAGCTGACAGAATGCCCCCAAATTGGAGAGTACCCTAGAATGATTGAGCATGCTCCAGTTTTGCTCAAATAATTCTGATTTGGAATTATAAAAAACAAGTTCTCTATGCAGAATAAATCTTTATTTAGCATGGATTTATACTGGTATGGAAAAGCTAAAAAGACTGTGTTCATATTATAGTTTAAAACATAAAATTCTCTTCCTCTGAATTTTCCTCTTTATGTGAGGTTAGGGATGTTACAGTGCCCAAAACTGAAGACTATGATTAATATCACATACATACACCCATACAATCACCCTAAAGTCAAATTGTGCACTGCCATCAAACCCTATGTTTTCCATTTGAAAAACAAGCCATTCACAAAAATAAATTTCCTAATGCATTATATATTTTGTCTCATGCCTTATGTGTTATATAAATTTCCTTATGCCTTATGCTTTATTTCCTTTTGCCTTATGCGTTTCCTAAATTTCCTTATGAGTTATATATTTTTATCCTTCCCAGTCTGTTTATACAAGATTCATTAATAAAATTATTGTAGCTTGGTATCTCCTTAATGGCTTGAAGGAGAGGAATCTTAACACAAAGGTTTTTTAGCTCATCAAGAATGACATTCTCGGGTTTGTCAGGCTGCTTGGGTTCTATCCTTTAAGGATAGGGAGGAACATATAGTATTTATTCTTTTGGATCTTGTTCCTTTTCCATATTTTATCCTCTGGGATGATGTTCCTAAAGACATATAATTATCGTGATGTTAAGTTATGATTGGTGTTGGAGGGTTTTAAATTATCTTCTCTGAATGAAGATTTATATCATTGAATTCAATAGAGTTCAGGGGATAGGTCTCAAAATTGGCCATTTCATTATTGTATACAGGCTGAACCTGTCTATTATAGGATTGAGTGCATGATAAGCAGGAATAGGTGGTGTTTTAGGTGGCTGTTGAACAAGATTTGGGGTAGGATTGGTTGGTGGTGGCATTAAAGCAAGATACTACTAGGGACTTCAATTAGATGATGGGAAAGATCCAAAAAAACTGGGATGTAGGACCTGCTTACTGCCCTTCAGCTCTAAGAATAAAGTGTGATCCATATACTTATTATGTGCAATTTTGTTTTACTATGTTTTTAATTTTATCTACATTTGAGAGTGTCTCTCTTCTCATTATCTGTGTGAAAGGCATGGAAAAACATAACAATATCATTAAACCCTCTTTGAATGAGTACATAAACAAAAGTTGGCATTGATAAACAAAATTGCAAAGCTGATGCAAGAGCACTTTTGCGGAAATCAATTTTTTTTTGAGTCTCCTGCAAGGACGGGTATTAAAGTTGGAAGGTTGGGTACTGTGAGGAGGGAGAGAGTAGGAAGTGAAGGATCTTCTAGTACAGTAGTATCACTTTGCAAACCAAGAAATTATGCGTTTGGGAGACTTGGGAAACATGTAGAATGTGAAAACTAGTGGTTACAAATATTTTTGAGGCTATCAAAGCCATTAGTTTGAGATCTAGCCTATTTTTTACAATTCTTTTGCAGGTCGGAAAGAAGAATATAAAATCTGGTAAAATGAATGTTGCATCGGGACTCATGTATCTGAACTGTTGTAACATTACCCTTACATTTTATATAGATCAATATCCCCTGCTAAATTATGTATTATTGTTGATATATGTGAGAATGCAAGAATTTCATATATTGATATGAATTACTTTATCTGAAAATAGCTTAGATTTTATTATATACTTGGTTAATTCTATGCAAATGAGTTTGAGGAAGGTATTTTTTTGAAGTGTGTGCATAAAAAAAAAGGACATGGCAATGATACCAAGATTTCACAAGATTTGGAAAAACATTGGAAATAGGTTTTCTTCCCATATCCTCTTTCCTCTTTTGTTTATTGTCATGCATGCAATTTTAAGGAAAATTTGATTGAGAATCTAGACTAGTGTAAGTATGTGAGCTTAGCCCACTTGTCGAGAGGATTAGCTTAGTACATATGTGAATCCATTCACAATAGCGGTGAAATCTATACTAGTGTAAGTTTGTGAGCTTAACCCACTTGTCGAGAGGATCAACTTAGTACATAGGTGAATCCATTCACAATAGGGGTGAAATGTATAGAAGATTCAAATAAAAGGATTACCCTAATATGACACCTCCTAGTGACCCAACAAATATGATCTATCTCATTCCACATGTGCGATCATGTGATGTTCTTGAGCTAGATGATGTATTTTATGTTCTTGGTTTAACAATGAATCTTTTTTTAAGTTTTAGCCATGACAAATCTTAGACATGTGGCTGAGTTTGATGATCAACAAGTTGTAGTCAAAGATCATAGCCATGATCTTGGCCGAGTATTGGCCAAAGGTGTGCAAGAGGGTGGCTTGTACAAATTACTTGCCAAAATGATCAAACATAGATATTTAGTGCATGATACTGACAACTTGTGCAGGATTTGACACAAGCTTGATTTGGTCACCTACATTATGGAGCATTACCTCTTTTGAATGACATCGTGTAGGGATTGTTGAACTTCAAGATGAAGAAGACATGACTGTGCAAGGGTTATGCACTCGAGAATTATGCCAAAACTACTTGTCCAAGTAGTGAGCATAGCTTGAGAGTGTGTTTTGAATACATGATGTGTTTGACATGATTAATGAAAAGTCTCTCTCTGTCATTTATATATATGATAGATGAGGGTGGTGAACAATTGGGAAGTTGAAAGATCATCCACAAACAAGCAACCTTATTAAACATTAGATAGGTCCACATGTCAAGCTCCAATGTAAGCATGCATATCAAGCAAGGTCCCAAGCCGTGCACTACAAAAGAAAGTTCCAATACTACCATCCAAAGGTCTCTATTAATTTCTCCTAAGCCATGTGGTCCTTTTGGTCCACCACGCCTCTATGAAACACTCCTCTACTTAATCATCCTCAATTCAAGTACAAGCCTCCATGTAAGCAACCAACTGTCCCCATGATACCCAAGGATCAATACCCTCCTCCTAAATTTTCAATACTCCTCCAAGTAGGCCCTCCTCCCAAGAAAGTAACCGAACCCTCCATGTGTGCAATGTAACCATGCCACATGTCTCCAACTTCATAAGCAGAAGTGCATGACATAAGAATCAAGTCAAATTAGGGAAATCCATGATTAATCTATCTCCATTGTGTATAAAGTATGCTTGCTAAGGTACAACCAAGTGTAGGCAACATTGCATTAAGCACCACTACGCATGGTGTAAACACTTTGGAAGTAACCCAAAAAGCTAACACATGAAACTCTTTAGTAGGATTTAGAATCAAGAGGGGGGGATGAGTGTGGAGTTGGGTTATGATTCCATTTAGATTGTGAAATGATTGGGTTCCATTTCCATCTTGTCGTCATCAAATGATGTTCTTGAAATGAATGATGTTTTGTTTGTTCTTGGTTTGAAGAAAAATATTTATTTAGTCTTTTATATCATAGATTTTCAGTTTAGAGTTGCATTTGAAGGACAACAATTCACTATTATTGATTTTAATTTAGCAAGTCCAAGAACTTTGGTTAGAGGTATGTGAGATGTTGGCCTTTACAGGTTGCTTTCTAATCCTCTGGCACTTTGGTTAGACCATTCTTAAAAGTATGTAACAGGAGCATTGTTATTCAAAGCACTGCTATTGAAACCAATCATCACAAAAAAATTACTTGATTCTAGTCATATGGATTGTCATTTAGAAATATTTCTTAGAAAAGCGATCTAGATGACTTAAACTATTTGGAAGAGCCCTTATTTTGATTCTACAGCATAACCTTTCTTTCTGGTTTCAAGTTTTAATTTTACGTACGTACTACGAATTAGATAATTTTAATCAAATCTTTTTCCTTGGTCACATTTTAGCAGACACTGATCTCGCATGTGTTTGCAGGTTACCCTTACAATCTGGATTTTGAATATGGTGCACTGGCACAACTCCAACATTTTTCTATTAATAATCTTGGTGACCCTTTTATTGAGAGCAACTATGGGGTACACTCTAGGCAGTTTGAGGTTGGAGTCTTGGATTGGTTTTCCTGTCTTTGGGAACTGGAGAAACATGAGTATTGGGGATACATCACAAATTGTGGCACAGAAGGAAATTTGCATGGTGTTTTAGTCAGGTTTGTACCTTCCTTAAAGAAACCCTTGTAAAATTTCTTATCATTTTTAATCTTTGCTCTATTTCCCAGACTTGTTATGTGCTATTATCTTTATACAGGAGGGAGGTTTTTCTAGATGGCATTTTGTATGCATCACGGGAAACTCATTACTCAATTTTCCAAGCAGCACGGATGTACAATATGAAATTGGAAAAGGTGGATACACTAATTTCAGACGAGATTGATTGTTTGGATTTCAGACAGAGGCTGCTTAAAAACAAGGATAAACCTACTATTGTTAATGTTAATATTGGTAAGTTTCATTGTTTACTTTTCAATGTGGACAGAGTGAATGCAAACCATTATAACCATGGAAGTAAGGTTTTATAAAGCAGGTCAGTTCTAGGTCAAACTCCATATGTTGTGTGTGCATCTTTGGGAAGTTCTTTCAGAATTGGCTGAATTTGGAGTATATTTAGTTTTACTTGTCCAATTATTTTTTCTTAAAATGAGTAAATGTTTGAAATCTCAGTTGTTGCTCCATTAACTACAGGAACCACTGTTAAGGGAGCTGTTGATGATTTGGATATGGTAATTCAGACTCTTGAAGAAACAGGATTTATGCAAGACCTTTTTTATATCCATTGTGATGGGGCTTTATTTGGCTTAATGATGCCCTTTGTGAAGCGGGTAAGACACTAAATCATGGATCATTTTTCCTGAAAGTTTTATTTGGCTAGGATACATGTTGTATTTATCCTTTGTGAATGATGAGTGCAACCTCATTAATTGTATAGAGTATGCAAAAATGAAATATTTTTCTCATTATTCTTACCATTTTTGTATCACAGGCACCAAAGGTGAGCTTTAAGAAACCAATAGGAAGTGTGAGTGTGTCTGGGCATAAGTTTGTTGGTTGTCCCATGCCATGTGGTGTGAAAATAACAACGATCAAGCACATAAATTCCCTTTCAAGGGATGTGGAATATTTAGCTTCTAGGGATGCAACAATTATGGGAAGTCGCAATGGGCATGCTCCCATATTTCTTTGGTACACCTTGAACCAGAAAGGTTATCGAGGGTTCCAAAAAGAGGTTCAAAATCACCTTATAAATGCACATTACTTGAAAGACCAATTTCATTCTGTTGGGATTAGTGCAATGCTAAACGAACTGAGCAACAATGTTGTATTTGAGAGACCACAGGATGAAACTTTTGTCTGCAAATGGTAGCTTGCTTGCCAGGGAAACATTTCCCATGTTATTGTGATGCCAAATGTAACAATAGATAAGATAGATGGCTTTGTGCATGAGTTGGTTGAGAACCGAACAAGATTGTTTCTAGATGGAAAGTTTGTCAGCCCATGCATTGCAAATGAAATTGGCGACGAGATTTGTGCTTGCCTTCAACATGATCATGCCTAAATTATGCAAGGTCGCCAAGTTCAGTGGCAGGCAAGTAATCGGTGATGAGAATGGTGCTCACCTTCAACAAAAACATGCCAAAATTATGCACAGTGGCCAGTTTTGGTGGCAGGTATGTATGCCACTTTTTCTCTCAACTTTTCTGTCACCAGGTTTAGAGGTAGGCATGTGTGCCATTTTTTTGTCTCAAATCTGCTGCCACTGATGCATTGCATGTTGGATTGTATTGAGTCTGATTTGTAAGAGCAAGATCTTCGTGCCACTAGTCCGATCAATGTTTTGAATGTATTGGAAGAGAAAGGTTCCGGTCTATGTCATTACAGTATTATTGGTTAAAGTGTAATATCCATGGCAATACTATAAATAATTGGTAATGCTTTTCTATCTATTTTAAACTTCGATAAGCAATCTTGGTACATCTTCAAGTGGTTATCAAGGCACAATCAAATTTAATGACCTGTTTTAGCAGTTGTATTTATGAATAAACTAGTATTCCCTTTTCAGACAGACTCCTTACTTAGGTGGTGATGTGGTTAAAATAGCCAGTTTGTCACTCTTCTGATGTTCAAAATGTCTCTTATTTTGAAAACCTTTTGTTTTTTGTCTTTTTGGTCAATGGGTTTTTTGGCAGTTCTTAACTTGTTTAATTGATGAATAGGATGACTGCAAAAAAGAGAAGCGAGATTTTTTAAACAATCTAAGTCGTCTTCATGTGACCCCTGAGCAAAATGGTAGTAGCACATCTTATGGTATAAGTCATAGTGCTCAAAGTTCCTCAGTTATAGCAAGCTCCCATCTGTTAGAGGGACCACAAAGTATGGAGTTGGTGACTTCCAATGAAAAGCCACTCTTAGAAAGGAAGGCTTCAGCATATGCAAACGTGGTGAGGAACCTTAATTCTGCAAGGGAACGTGGACGGTGGACTAGCCTTCAAGGTGACTCAACTGTTAGTTATCTTTGGATGTAGGAATACTTAATTTTCATAGATGTTGAATGCTTTAATGCTGAATTCTATTGGGATATTTCAAAAGGGTTACATCCTTCATGTATGGATTTTCTGACAGGTTAAACTACTGCAGCATTCCTCTTTGTTTACTGTCACTTATTGCCCTGAAGTTTCTTGATTTGAAACTCACTGAGCTCAATATTTGAGGGAGTTCTATCAATAAATTTTATTTCTGTAAACTTTTTCTGTGTTTCATCCTCAAGGTTCTTAAAATGTTCGAAATTTAAATGGACTAATGTGTATTTAAATCAGGTTTAGGCTTGCTTTTATTGTTGCATGTATATTTTAATATATTGAATGCTATAGAGAAGGAGAGGTAACTATACCGATTATCATGTCTCTATTTTTTGTCCTTGATGTTGCGATTATCTTTATTGGTATGCTTATGAACTCTAAGCATGTCTTAGTAATGAAGTCATATTTAAAACTATTGGCATGGAAATTGGTATTGTACTTTGGGGTTTGATTTCTGAATTTTGTTCCTTACCTCAAGTTTGTGTCAGGTTGCAACAGCTTTCAAAGGTGCTTATGAGTTATTAGCCAGTGAGACGTCTGGCCCAAAGTCTGTTAGCATTCAGAAGATATGGCACTTGCTTCAGGTCATCTCTTTGATATACCTAAGAACTTATTTTATGCTTTGAAGTTCAATTGGTAAGATATATTCTGGATTGCTGTTTGTGTGAATGAAATATCATAATGGCGTTATTAACTTGCTGCAATTTTTTCAGTATTTTCCTGGGTTGCTACACTGCGATGATTACATTTTTAGATGTGTTGTGAGTCTGAGATAAAATTCGTGTTCTCCAATTAAATGTTTTTATGTAGACATTGTTGGGGGAAGATAAATAAGCACCGATAAATGTGTCGAGAAAAATGGCCATGATCAATGGAGCAAGACGCCATTTAGAATTTGGTCATGAGAAATATATACTGGACACTATTCAGAATCATGCTGCCCAAGTCACATATTTTTTCCATAACATAGAAAGAACCTTTTGTATCATTATCGTGTAGTTATTTTTGAAGAATGGAATATCTGTGGACATATATAATACTTCATATGTTTTGTGGATGTGCTCTATGCAATTGGACTCTTTACAACCTATTTGAAATTAAAACCTTTTAACCATTAAACAATCTAATCTGCTTCCTTACTTATTGAAGAATTTTCTCTATTGGTGTTGGAGCTTTGAATTATTGTTGCATCAGTGAAGATTAGGTACTTTTGATTGGTCGAGGCCTGTAACTTAATATATTTTTGGTAGTCAAGCTACATTTTCCTCCTTGCTATTTATTACCAAAATAATAGAGGATTAGGTACGTTGCTATTGGTTGAGGCCTGTAACTTGATATTTTATAGGAAGTCCATCTACATCTTCATCTCTGCTATTTGTTACAAAAGTGATCCAAACACACAGCAAAATGATGAGAAAAGGAGAAACTAGCATCCTCAATACTGTGTATTCATAGTTGCTAAGTTGTAATGAACTTGGAGACTGAAGATAAATATGGATGTTCACCTCAATATGGACTAGCCTAGTATGGACATGGATATGGGAATTGCATTAATCTGAGAGATTTGTGCTAGGCATGAACTCCAAACAGTCAATTCTCCTAACAACTTTGAATATGAATTCCCTTAGTGATGTTTTCAAATGAATATATTGTGAGAATCTAAACTAAATTAAACTATTTTCTAGAGTAGTTCCTTAGATAGACTTTCGTCAATACATTCCATAGATGGAACCTGTATCTGTTATGATTATGCTTATCTCATTTTCAAAAGCATAGACTTTAATTTGTGCAGACTTGGAAATGTACTGGTTAAAGCATGGATTCCCTACCGAAATACTGTTAACTACCTTACTTTACATGAAGCTTCTAAGGAATCCACAAAGCACCTATATGGTATGTTGAAGAAAACTGTAAAAGTCAATATGTACAAATAGCTAACAAGGAATGATTTTTAAGTTCAGTTGTGTCTGTCCATTGAAGTTCAGTTGTGTTTGTCCATGATTTTGGGGCCTCCTATGTTGTGTTGTACTCATTGATGTGATTTCATGGGAATCGAACTAATATTGATGTGATGTAGTGTTGTTTCCTGCAAGTTTGACCACAATGCGAATTAACTTATAAACATAAAAACCAAGCTTCTTTGCTAAAGATAGCCTCTAGTGTTCATTGTCAGAAAAATTGCACAGTTAGATTTTGGTTCTATATGTTTTGTGCATGTGCTCTATGCAATTGGACTTTTTACATCCTATTTGAAATTAAAACCTTTTAACCATTAAACAATCTAATATGCTGCCTTACTTATTGAAGAATTTTCTCTATTGGTGTTGGAGCTTTGAATTTTTGTTGCATCAGTGAGGATTAGGTACTTTTGATTGGTTGAGGCCTGTAACTTAATATATTTTTGGTAGTCAAGCTACATTTTCCTCCTTGCTATTTGTTACCAAAGTAATAGAGGATTAGGTACTTTGCTATTGGTTGATGCCTGTAACTTGATATTTTATAGGTAGTCCATCTACATCTTCATCTCTGCTATTTGTTACAAAAGTGATCCAAACACACAACAAAATGATGAGAAAAGGAGAAAATAGCATCCTCAAGACTGTGTATTTATAGTCGTCAAGTTGTAATGAACTTGGAGACTGAAGATGAATATGGATCTTCACCTCATTATGGACTAGCCTAGTATGGACATGGATATGGGAATTGCATTAATCTGAGAGATTTGTGCTAGGCATGAACTCCAAACAGTCAATTCTCTTGACAACTTTGAATATGATATCCCTTAGCGATGTTTTCAAATGAATATATTATGAGAATCTAAACTAAATTAAATTGTTTTCTAGAGTAGTTCCTTAGATAGACTTTCATTAAGACATTCTATAGATGGAACCTGTATCTTTTATGATTATGCTCATCTCATTTTCAAAAGCATAGACTTTAATTTGTGCAGACTTGGAAATGTATTGGTTAAAGCATGGATTCCCTACCGAAATACTGTAATTAACTACCTTCCTTACATGAAGCTTACAAGGAAGCCACAAAGCACCTATATGGTCTGTTCAAGAAAACTGTAAAAGTCAATATGTACAAATAGGTAACAAGGAAAAAAAATCAATGGAATACAAGGGCAGGATGATGGATGTATTATGCATATGGCTAAAAAATATTGTTGATTACAAACATGATATCAGACCATTTATTTCATCAGCAAATTTGGTCATTTGATATAGGAAAGTTGAACCTATCATTTGATAAGTTGTTTGATCTTCATGTAACTATTTGAGTGATGTGATTTTTGAAAGTCCGACAGTGGGTGACACTTGGTGATTGCTTAAATTTTTATTAGCTTTAGTTACAGGAAAAATTGTACATAGCTCTCAGAAATTAGTTTATCATAAATACTAGTTACTGGTAAGTTGTAATAGTAATAATTATGTAGTTTGTAGATTGATATCTATCATAAGTTTTTTTGAATATCATCATTGTCAAGCAATAACAACTTCTTAAAGGGTGCTAGCTCAATGGTAGAGCGCCTACCTAATTATAGGCAGGAGGTTGGTGGTTCGATTCCTCCATGCCCTATCATAAATTTGTGACTACAAAAATGACTAAATTCACATATATACGACTATTAGTAGCTAATTTATCGTATCTTAGTCGTATTTAGCTTAGTCATTAATATGTTAAAATCTAGTAGTTTATTTAGTCATATATTTGGTCATTAATGGTTGCAATCAGTGACTAAATCAACGACTAAATCAATGACTAACTTAGTGACTAAATCAATGACTAAATCCATGACTAAATCAATGACTAAATCATTAACTATCAATGACTAAAACAATGACTAAATCATTGACTATCAATGACTAAAGCATTGTCTATCAATGACTAAATCATTATCTATCAATGACTAAATCAATGACTACTAAGTCAAGCTATTAATGACTAGTGAATTATGACTAGCTATAAGATATTGGAAATTTGCTACTATTAGTCACTGACTCAAAAATAGTCGTTTATAGCCTGATTTTAGTCATTTGTTTAGTCATTAATTTCTCATTTTCTACTAGTGTGTATGGATGAATGTGTCATAACATTGTTCGATTTGGGGCCATGCCATATATGGCATTGCCATTTCTGCCATTAGAGATGCGATAGAGTATTAGATAGAGATTTATTGTTTTATGTTTAAGCTGTGTAAATGGATGTAAGAGCCGACTGTGGGTGTAACCATTTGTTTGGTAGTTGTCACTGTTGGTAATTGTTAATAGGTTTTTAATGGTTTTTACATTACTATTTTAAGTTGTAAATAAAAGGGTCATAGCCTTGGGGTCTTTAAACCACTATCTAGAGGGTTGATTTATTTACGTTACAACCTGCATATATATATATACAATGTGGCTTAGTGGAACGATATGACGTGAGGTAGAGGTCCAAGTAACGAATCCTATAAAAGAACAGACCCTACATGATTTTATCGTGGGTCGTTTATGGTTGTCAGGGTTTATATGGATGCGATTTGGGAGAAACGCCCACAAGAATTGATCCTGTGACCTCTATGTAATTATGTTCATCTTTTTAAATGGATGTTGTGCATGATATTAAGGTTGATTTGTTATGTTGGTAATTTCGTTATGCATGTGATTCTTATAATGCGGTTTATAAATATTTAATGGGTGATTTGTTATGTCTACAATCGATTTAGTATATGGATAATTTATTTACTACATATGATTTCGTAGATGTAGTTGGTATGGTAAATATGTGGTTTGATTTTAATGTGGAATGGATAATTGTTTAAGATTGGTTCTTGATAAAATTATATACAAAGACCCTGAGAGGTCTTCGATGGTTCTTCTTCTAGCTTTAATATTTTGAATTGGTGATTGTTCTTAAATATAGAATACTGAGTTTATAATATTGCTTAATTAGAATATAGTTCTGTTTATACTTGATATTATATAATGATTTATTTATTAGGTTCTGTTTACTATAATTTAGTTAGCTGTGATATATATTTATGTTTGTTTAAAGTTAAATCTGTACTAGCCTTTTACTTCTAAACATAGCTCTGTTGGAAATATGAAATTTGCTAGTAGAGTTCATAGGTAAATAATCACATAGGCGTTGTTGGAATAGTTCATAGTTTTGAAGAAAACAAAGTCTAATCTGTAAATAAAAATAGAACTAAGTATAATAAAAATAAACCCTAAATATTTCTTAAACATGAATTAAATTACAAACATAGGGTTTATAAACAAAATGTAAACGCTTCAAGGATTTGATAGGAAAGCAATGGTAAACATAGGGTTAGAAATATAACACAAACACTTGCATATTCTAACCAGAAATTATTCTAGATAATGAAATAGGAAGTCAAGAACCTCATACCTGAAAGGTGAATCTATTCCAATGGAAAAAACCTGCACACTCAATTACCCAGCATTAACAATTGATAGGCATATCTGACCTCTGTATAGATGACAAAATCACGTGGGAACTACCACGTTCCACCCAACCATGAACCCGAATTGTTCCTGGTTTAAATTTGGATCCCCCCGAGTTGGTTCCAACATGCAAGTAGCTTAGAGCTCCTAAGGTAGGGCTTCCCTAACTGTATATCACGTCTCGATCGGTTCTCCTTTTTTGTCTTAGGAAAATTTTCTCTAAGAACTCTCTTGAGAATAATCAAGAAGACTAATGAATCCAAAAAGATGGAATAGATCCCCAAGCATTTCCTTGGATTGAGACTTTATAGATAGGCATTTTAAGTCAAAGGGGCAGTTAAACCAAGAATCATTTGATTTCTTGATTTAACTCCTTTTATTTAATTTAGGTACTTTTAATATTTTAACTTAGGAACTTTTAACTAGTTCATAATTGGACTTTTGTAGGTATTACACTATTTAATTTCTTCTATTAATAATAATAATAGATGAATATTTTCCTTTTTATTACATTATTAATAGTATTACCATGTTTACTCTTTATACATTCCATGTATAAAAATATATAATAATATATTATATGTTAACATTTGTCTTTGGGTATCATATATTATGATCCCTAAATTTATGACACTTTCTTCATTAAGGTCATCACGTAGGTGGTTAGGTCTACTAGGCTAGGGAACTCTAAGCATCCTTGCATGTTGGATTCCCTCGTATAGCATGGTAGTTCTTCAGTACTTGATGAGATACAAAAATTCTAAATTTCATTTAATCACTTATAAATAAGTCAGATGAGATCAATATTTTTCTCGAGTCATTTTCACTCAACATATTTAATTCTTTTCAGTAACTCCTAGCGTTTATCTAGAGCCATGATACTCAACGCTAAAAACAAGGAGTTAAAAGCTTAGTGTAATTCCATATCTCCTCGCTCAATACTAATGCTAGGATGTACTTGTAGGATACACCTAGGGATACAATGACCAATGATCCGATGTTCCAGAGCTTATGCTCAACATCAACATGGAAGGCTCTAGGGCTTATTCCCAACACTTCCAATTTATCTTTTCATGTGTTTTAGAGATTTATGCTCAACACAAATGTTTCAAAACTCATGTTCTCTAGAGCTTCTCGCTCAACACAATTATAAGTACTCATGTTCTCTAGAGCTTCTTACTCAACACAAAACATCAATTTACTCATGTGCTCTTGATCTCCTCGATAAACACAAAACATCTCATCAACCATGTGCTTTAGGGTCCACGCCCAACACAAGAAAACACACACACACACACACACACACACACACACNAGTATATCAAAATAAAACATCAAGGTAACATCATAATCAATGTGACTTATGCCAAGAAGTGTTAGGTCCGAAATTCAGGATACTACATCCCTTCCTACTTAGAACAACACCGTCCCCGGTGTTCTAGGGACTCATAATGAAATCATGAAACAAGGAGAGGTAATCCTTTCTCATGGTGGCTTCATTCTCCCAAGTAGCATCACCAACCTCGAAGTGATCCCATTGCACTTTGAACTGGACTATGGTGTGCTTCTTGAGCTGCACCTCTCTCTTGTCCAATATATGAAGAGGTTTAGTGGAAAACTCCCCTTCAGGTTCAACTTGTAATAAGGATCAATCAATCACATGTTTAGTATCAAAAACATATTTCTTTAATAATGATGCATGGAAAACATTATGGACTCTTATGTGAGTAGGTAACGCTAGTTCATATGCCACTAGCCCTCTCTTGGCCAATATTTCAAAGGGTCCACAAAACCTAGGTGCTAACTTACCTCACCTTCCCAAGCTCAATGAGCTCCATTTTGCTTTAACTTTTAAGTAGACATGGTTTCCTATTTTATAATCTTTATATTTTCTTTTCTTATCTGCGTATCTGTTCTGGTGGTCTTGTGCATCTTTAAGGTTCACCTAGGACCTTGGTAACCAAATGTTCCAATTCCTTTAACAAGTTAGGCCCTAAAATGTGCTAATTCACCGGGCTATCCCAAGTAACCAATGTTCTACACTTCTATCCATAGAGTACCTCAAAGGGACTCATCTTGGTGGAAGTATGGTAACCATTGTTATTTGCAAATTCTGCAAGATGCAAGTAATATTACCACTTGGTGGGGTTATTCATGACATACATCCTGAGCATGTCCTCAACAATCTGGTTTACCCTTTCTGTCTACCTATCTGTCTATGGGTGATAAGCAGTACTAAAGTTCAACTGCATTTCCAATCTAGAGAATAAAGATCTCCAAAAGTGTCTGATAAACTTAGTATCTCGATCCGAGATGATTTCCTTAGGTTTCCCATGCAATCTAAATATCTCCTTTAAGAAGATATCGGCAATGTGTACTGCCTTGTAGGTCGACTTCACTGGAATAAAGTGTGTTTCTTTTGATAATTTGTCAACTACTACAAAAATAGAATCATTTTTTTTCTTACTCTTAGGTAGAACAATGCTAAAATCCATACTAATGACCTCCCACTTCCATTCTAGAAACGGTAATGGATGAAACAATCCCAAAGGATGTTGATGCTCAGCTTTGACCAGCTGAAATTCCTGACATTTCGCGATAAACAATGCAATGTCAGCCTTTAACTTAGGCCATAAAAAGTGTCTCTTAATGACGGAAATCATCTTTTGATATCTCGGATTCCCTGAGTAGGGTGTCCGATGAAATTCTGTGAGGATGCTGGACCGAATGTCCCCTCCTTTTGGAACATGGAATATCTCCTTGGACCATAGCACTCTTGTTTTGTCTACCTTGTATTCTTTTTGTTGTTGAAACAACGTGTTCTCTTGGACCTTTTTAAGGATTTCTACATAGAAAGGGTTAACACTGTTGGCACCCCCTCTACTTTAGTCATATTAGATTCTATTTACTATCTTACAAAATCAATAGATGAATCAATAACATCTCATACTAGACTTATACTCAACTGATACTCCTTTTCTTATGGATGAAATGTTGTTGGTTCCACTACTGCTCTATTTGCTCCTGGGTATACTGCTGCTTACTCAACCGCATCAACTGTTGTTTCATCGACTGAATGAATCTTCCTACTGAACATATGGCTCTTCATTCCTGCTCACTAAAACCTTAATATTGCTAAACTTACTTTCTATTTGGCCCAACATACCTTCCATATTCGAAACCCAATAGCGAAAAAGGTAGCTGTTCTAATCCTCTCATGTAAATCGAAATAGGTTTTACTTAAAGTCACCTCATATATCATATGATTTCATTGACTCAAAGCATCAACCATATTATTCTCTTTTCCCTTAATATGATTTAGTTCGAAGTGGTACTCACTCAAGAAATCCAACCATCTAGCTTTCCTGGTGTTCAGATACGACTGTTGAAATAAATACATTAGACTCATATTGTCTGTCTTTAGAAGGAATTTCCTTCCCATGAGGTAGTTCCTCCACATCTTTAAGGTGTGAATGATGGTAGCTAACTCAAGATCATGTGTGTGGTAGTTCTTCTCATGTTATTTTAACTTTCGCGGTTCATAATAGATTATGTCATCGTTCTACAAGATGACTCCTCTGAGCCCTTCCTTGCTTGCATCCATGAAATCAACGAAATCCCCATTAGGATCCGCAATTCGTAGCATCAGTATTGTTTTCAAAAACTGCTTAAGCTTTTGAAAAGTTTCCTCTCACTTGGTCGTCCATAAGAACTTATTTTCCTTCTTTTGCAAAGCGATCATGGGAGAAGCTATTCTCAAGAAGTTCTCAATGAACTTCCGATAATATCTGGCTAATCCCAAAAAATATCTAATGTTAGTGACACTAGTAGGGGTAGGCCATTCTTTTATGGATCTAATATTTTTCGGGTGCACAACTATCCCTGTCTCGGAGATAATGTGACCCAAGTACTATATTTGTGTTTTGTAAAAGTCACATTTACTAAACTTGGTATAGAGCTGGTGTTCTCATAACACTCATAGCACTATGTGGAGGTGTTCCTCGTGCTCCTATTTACTCTTGGAGTAAACTAGGATGTCGTCTATAAAGAACACAACAAATTTATCTAGATATTTACTGAATGTAATTTTCATCATACACATAAAGTGCATGGGTGCATTGGTCAACCCAAACGGCATTACTACAAACTCATAGTTCCTGTACCTTGTATGAAAGGAGGTTTTGTGAATATCTTTGTCGCAAATTTGTACCCGACGGTGCCCGGATCTTAGGTCAATATTTGAAAATATCTTGGCTCCTCCTACTTGATTGAACAAGTCATTGATCCTAGGGAGTGGGTATCGGTTCTTGATAGTCATTTTGTTAAGCTGAGTAATCGATGCACATCCGCATCATACCATCCTTCTTTTTCACAAAAAGTGTCAGTTCTCCCTAAGGGGACAAACTTGGTGGGATATATCCTTTCTCTATCAACTCCTATAATTGCATTTTGAGTTCCACCAACTCTGGTGCACTCATGCGGTAAGGGGATTTTGAAGCCGGAACTGATCCTGGTGTCAATTCTATTGAAAAGTCTAGGTCTCGTTTCGGAGGTAATCCTAGGATTTCCTCAGGAAATACATCCTTGAATTATACAAGAACTGGGAAGTCCTCTATGTGATGTTCTCTCTCATCCTCTATGTCTTGGATATTTACTGCAAACAACTTGCAGCCTTTCCTAATGCACTTTTTTTCTTTTAAAGCATATATCTACCTTATAGAAACTTTTTTTAGTACGCCTTGAATCTTCACTTGATTCTCTTGACTATCTGTACACAACATAGACTTGTGTAAGCAATCGAGCATGACATGGTGTTGTTCCAACTAATCCATGTGAATAAGTATATCATATGATTCTAAAGGTAGGATGTTCAGGTTTACTTTTGTAGAAAACTATTCAGGTTTACCTCACAATATTTAACTATTTTCAAAACCTTCCATTTCACACCTGTGGCTAATTGTACCATCCAAGGTTTATCATGTTTTACTTTTCCTAGTTTACATACATAAAAAATTTTAGGCGATACATAGCTCCGACAAGAACCGAGTTCAATCAGTATTGAAATATAAGTGTTTAAGATATTTCTTTCTATCTGAACCATGGTATCCTGATGGTATTCCTATCGACCATCCAAGGCTACAGAAATTCACGGTGTTCCAGCTATGTCCTCTAACATTGGTTCCTCTTGCAAGTTGTGCAAGACCCCATTGGTCTTGTTCTTACAATATCAAGAATAATGAGGCCCGTTGCATTTCCAGCATTTGATTTGCAGCGAGGTAGCATTGGCTCCCCCATTTGTTGTTGGCTTGTTAACATTTGGAGATGGTACATATGGCTTTGTACATGTTTTGTTGAAATTCTTGCTTGCTGGAAAAATGTTGTTCTATTTTCTATATGGTGGTGGGTTAAAATTTGGTTTGTAGTTTTCAGAGAAGTTATTAGACTTGTCTCTGTTTCTTTTTAGGTTCTCTTGCCTCAGCTTCCCATGCTCATAGCAAATCCTAGCTTTGTGCAATGTGGTGTCCAAGAGATTAGGCATGTCAAAGTCGATTCTTTCCTGAAATTTGGGAGGAAAACATCCTAAAAACTATTGGATTTTTACCTTCTCGTCCCTGATGTATGGCACATAATATAACATATCTATACATCTACTAATAAAAGCTTCCAAAGTCATGGATCCCATACGTAACTTGTGAAATTCTTTCACTTTTTTGTCGAAGAATATTTCCGACATATATTTTTCTTGAAAAATATTGCGGAAATTACTCCAGCGTATTTCTCTTACCTCGTCTTTCTTCGTATGCTTCAAGTCTCTCCACCATCTAGTTGCTTTGGTGTTTAAGTTATAGATGGCTAAACAAGGTTTCATCTCACTAGAGTAGTTATGAACTCGAAAATATTTTATCATACCCAACAACCACTCCTTAGCTTTCTCCCCCCTGTTCACCTTTCCTTCAAATGTTGGGGATCTTATTTTTTTGAACCCCCCCTGGAGATTGTCATCATTTCTTGGTTTCTTTTTGCATGGAGAAAAAGAGTCATCACTAGAAGTACTATGATAATCTCCTTCTAGAGGTTCAGGGGTATGTTCCTCTTTTGCTTCTTCTCTTGGGCTGCTAGCCCGTTTATGATAAGGTTACTTCTTGAACCTGTTCATGGAATGAGTGGGTTTTCCCTATGGGCTTCCTCCCGTCATGTTTCGTAGCAATGCTTCATTAATTACTTGTTGTTCCTTTCTTTCATTCATATTATCATCTATGAAACTTTATAAGTTTTGTTGAAGACTTTGTATGGTTTTCATCAGATCAGAATTCAGTTCCACCACCAGTTCTGCTTCTTGGGTGGGGGTATTCAATTTCCCTTGTCGGTTGTTATCTTCTTCACTGTTCATGATCTGAACTGTTCTTTTAAACTTTCCTAAAATGGAAAATTTTTAATAACAAGAAATTTATGTTAGTTAGAAAAATTTTAAACATACTTTATTTTTGTTGCAACGAATGTCTGGTACGCCCATTTGGTCTCTTAGTCTTGCAACGAATGTTTGGTATGCCCATTTGGTCTCTTAGTGTTGCAACTGGGCTCTGATACCACTTGTAATGTCCCCAAAAATTGAAAAACAATTATTAGGCTAGTCAAAACTACCTATACTGGACATTATTGAAACTTGTGCGAAATGTTTCATACTTTGTTTACTGTACTGTAAAGTCGTAAGATGTTCTTACGTTCTGCTTTCATATTTCTTGATGCGGTTATTATGTATTCCTTATGTTGTCGTGATGTTGATTACTATTTGGATTTATGCTTACGCATTATGTATACAACAATAATCAAATATTATAATCAAAATATTTGGATTTTCAGGCTTACTTAGTTTTAACAAATTAATGCATTTTTGTCCACTTTGCGTTGAAAAATTGTTTATAAAAGCTGAACGGGCCAAGCGGTCTATTTTATCACTAGCACTTCATGTTACAATCTATCCTAGTGACTATATGATGGTTGTTAAATGATATTGATACCAGGTCAGGTGGTTTACTAGCTTGTGTTGCACAAGTTGTTATTATTGTGCTTACGGACTCTACATTAGTGACTTGGTCACTACTGCACTTATTATTCTTGTGACACATAGTATACTTACTATGGTTTAAAGACTTATGAATTTGTTCATGATTCAACATGGTTTAAAATATGGTTTTTAAATAGTTGGAAAGATTTGTAAAAGATTTGAATTATAGTCCTCCATGGCATATTTCATATGCCATGGGCTTAGGGCTTAAACCCTAAGTAATTCGATGCACAGAGGGTTTTATGAATTTCACATTATGGTATTATATAGTGGCATGAAATATAGGATTATGGGTTTTGAGGGCATTAATGGAAGTGAGGGTGGCGACTTAAATGCACATGGGGAAAAGTGGCACCCAATCTTAGGGCTTGGCTCATTTAGTTGGTTTGGTCATTCACAGCCTGGCTACTTGTGCTTTACTCCTACATGGTGTAATGGGGTGCATCTATTATGGCTTAACAGGTATGCAGACATTCTGGTTTAATAGCATCATTCACATGTTTAGTTTGGTTATCATGCATACTTCTCATCATGGCTTGTCTTTGCGTGTGCAGGTTGCAGGGTGTGAAGGGGTTGAGGTCGTGGGTTCATCCTATTCAAAATCCATACCCAATATGGGTAATATTTTTTTGCACAAGTTAACAAATTTCCTCTTTCTTGCATGGGGGTTGTGACTGAGTTTTGTAGTCGTTGGGGGTTTGAATGCTAGGCTCTGGTTTCTAATGGTTGCGTTTTGGGACAGGTCTGTCTGTAACTTTAATGGTTACTCGATTTGTAATGCTATAGGGCTTGGGGTTTTTTCTTGTGCGGTTTTAGTGCCTTTAGGCCAGAACTTTAATGTATTCAGATTGTTAATGGGTACTCTGCATGGAAAATGAGACTGGGTAATCTCTTCGAAACTCTGCGTATTTGTAAATATGTTTATGTTAAAGGAATGGGGCAGCACCATTACTTGCAATGGTGAAGGGCCAAGTTTAATCGACTGTGTAAACCTTAAATTGTTTTAATGGTTATGTGTGTGTACAACATTGGCATACTGTTCAATTTCATGGTTATTATTCTTATTGATGGACTCTGTGTAATTGAAATCAATGTTTGAGTTATTTGTATGGACGAATGCATGACAACGTTGTTGGCTTTGGGACCATGTCATATATGGCATTGACATTCTCTCCATTAGAGCTGCGATAGAGTATTATATAGAGATTTATTCTTTTATGTTTAAATTGTGTAAATGAATGTAAGAGCCGACTGTGGGTGTAACCCTTCGTTCGGTAGTCGCTACTGTTGGTAATTATTTATATGTTTTTAATGTTTTTTACATTATTGTTTTAAGATGTAAATAAAAGGGTTGTATCCTTACGATGGAATTCCCCTAATGGATGTCGTGGCTATTCGCATAGCGTTGATAGGGTTAGCTTTTGAATTATTTATTTAAAATGGTTTGGATATGTAAAAAGCCAAGGACCATAACTATAGCATGTAAAGTTTATATGGGTCTTTCAACCACTGTATAGAGGGTTGATTTATTTACGTTACATCTT
>LPNX010469022.1:0-22500 GCA_001517045.1 Pseudotsuga menziesii
CTTAGAATTATCAATTTTGGTCATTTATCCCTTTAAAAAAACTGTGGTGACCAAAAATTTTGGTCTCGTGGTCACTAATCTCTCATTTTCCACTAGTGTTCTCACCTCTCACCATCTTAGTGCCATGAAGCTTATCTTTTAGGGCCATTTTACGATTTTCATTCTTGTTCTCATACAATCCTTTTAAAGTATCCCACATCCCCTTAGCAGTTAGTTTCTCTGCCAAATGTGGGATGAGGTGATCTCGAACACCATCCAGAATCAGTCTCTGCGTTCTGGCCTCCTTCACCTCATGTATGTCAAGGGCTATAGGATCAGTTGCGGGAGGAGCCACTGTGGTACTAACAAAGGCCCATAACTTGTTTTCCTTGAGAACAGCTGTCATCCGTGCTTTCCACTGTAAGTAGTTGGAAATCCCTTCCAACCTATCCTCATACTAGATGCAAGCCATCATTCTCTTCTGCTCTTTTTCCAACAAGACACTCTCTGCCTTCTTTGACCAAAAATATCAGCTGTACTGAACCAGCACTTTTCTGCTCACTCTCAGCAAAAAAAATTAACAGACAACTGTTACTTCACATGCACTAGCATCTGCAAAAAAAATCAGCACTTCTTTGCTGCCCAACAGTCTACTGAAGTCTCAGAGCCCTAGCTCTGATACCATGTTGAAAATCTGAGCTAAACTCAGTCCAAACACTTAGTAAAACTCTGATATCAGTCTTCAACATTCATAAAACCAAACACATATCACATGCATGTAAATTTCATGTCTCTGTAAGCTGATATACTGTAACTAAGTAAACTTTGCATCGAAAAAATAACTAAAAATTAACAGACTGTAAAACACATTTAAGACACAGTATTTTGGTCAAATTTGACCCTGGAAAAACCCCACACTTTGGGGAAAACCAGTGAGAGAGAAGATATTTTATTATGAAGGGAAAACTCAGAAATTTCTCTTTCAACTACAGAAATTTCTCATGCACAATTTACAATGTATGAATCTCAGCTTAAAAACCAACAGTACTTATCTCATTCTCAGACCACAACCATGAAGCTAGTCCTCAGACATGCTGCAAACATCCCCAGTAATAAATATAAGCATTTATTATTGTTCATATCCTAGGAAAATGCACCCAGTACCAGCCTCAAACTCTGTGCAAACTCCAGTAATAAATTTCAGCATTTATGACTGTACTTTTCCTTGAGAAATGTGCCCAGAATCTGCCTCGAACTTTGTGCCCTTTTCAGCAATAAATATCAGCATTCATTGTTGTACCTTTTCTTGGAAAACATGCTCAAAGTATGCCTTGGTAATAGCGTCCTCCTCAAGTGTTTATCTCAGCAGTATGGCCCAGCATTAATGGTTGCTTGCTGCCTTGGTTTTCATGCCCTAGACTCCTCTTGGAAATTGTGCCCTTCATCAAAGTCTGAAGCTTGTCTCAGTCTTCATCTTCCACTTCTCTCTCTTCTCTCCAAGCTGCTTCTTGGAACTTGAGCCCTCTCAAACTCCTCCTTGGGAATTCGAGCCTCTCACCAAAAACTCTCTTCTTGGATTGTGTCCAAATGAAGTCTCATGCACTTTATTTACCCTAATAGGGTTATTCTCATGACTTTTCACCTTCAATGGACGAGATTAGATCTTGGCCAAGAAGAGATCTATGGCTGGGATCTAATCTCTCACTCACTTAAATCTCCTAAGTGAACTTTACAACAAATTTTTCCTTTTTGAAAAGTCATGTTACCCTAAATATTTAAAAGTACACTTTATGACTTAAAGTCACTTTAAAAACATAATAAAGTGCAACACACTTTTAAATCATAAAGTCACATCAAAAAGGTACTTTAATAAAAACACATTACTAAAGTCACTTTAAGAATATAAATGAGACTCCAAGTTAATGACCCCTGCACCTAGGCACCTGATGCAGGAGTGCCATCGAGCTATCAAATTCTAACAGTGTTGCTGAGAGATTGATGAGTGCACTGTCCTATGGTTGGGTGGAACGTTGCAGTGACATAGCTGGTTGCAGGACAAGTTCTTCTCAAGATAATTGTTCTTGTCTATGTTAATATCTATAATTATATTTCTTGGATTGTAATTCATTAATGGAATGTGATGAACATTTAGTTGTGTTGAATTGATGAATTGTTCCTTTCAATAATTGCAATTATAGGTATCTATGTATGTTTCCTTCAATGCGCTATTAAACTAAGTTGCAGGGTTAGAATATCGGATTGATGTTGGCCTGGATCGATAAGTATGTTCAAAGACTTCGATTAGCAGGTCAAATTTTTGAGCAGAACCTTCTTCCGCAATAGTTTATTTCGCAGGTGGGATGCGGAATGCAGAAGACATCCTTTGGCAGATTTGGATCTCCACAAATTCCTTTCTGCGATTGTGGGATGCAGGATATGGAGATTTCTTTTTGTGGATCATGGATTTCAATAGTTTTCGTTCTACAACGCACCTTTCTGTAACTTGCGGGATGCGGGATGCGGAATGCAGCTTTCTGTAGTTTTCATTTCACAATGCACCTTTCTGCAACTTGTAGAATGTGGGATGCATGATGCGAAATGCGGCTCTGCAGATTTCGATTTCTGCAATGGTATTTTCTGCATGTGGGATGCAGGAATGCGGAATGCAAAATGTGGGATGTGGCATGTAGGAGCATGGTATCACGATTTCCATATTTCTCGATCCGCAACTTGAGTTTTTTGCACTGTTGATTTTTGTGGGATCATTCTGAGCTGTTGATTTGACTCTGGATGCGAAACCCTTTGTGATCATTGGTTTCCATCGCTATTTATCTTTGTCATCCGATCTCCTCTAAGATCATTCCTTGCAGATCATCGAACTGATGAATGGAACACGGGAGTGAGTGTGATCACGACCATGCCCTGTGTTTCAATGAGTATTAAAGTTTCTCAATGAAATTTTTAATTCCGCATGATAATGTGGTATGAGTATGTGACAGAGTGGTATCAGATCCCATGTTGCACCTTTGGGTCTCAAAGGGGCCATGAGTAATCCACCTCTATGTTCAGAGAAATTCAACAAGTTTTCATTTAGTGGCGCAGGGAACCACAAGGGGACAATCCCCCCTTGGCCCCAGTCATCCCCTGATACAATAGATTATTGCAGAGAGGAAACTATAGCAAGAAGGAGTGCTAATTAGTAGAATTGCTAAACTTAGCCAACCTGACTAAAGGCATATTGACCATTCATTCCTGTAAGAAGAAACTGGTCAGTAATTATTTGAATTTATGAAATTGACTAACAAATGATGTTGTTAACACATTTTGTAGAGTCATAGTGCAGATTGGAGAGTTGATATTTGTTCGACCGATTAGGTCATAGAAGATCAACACGAAGAAAATTAACAAAATGGATGATGCACAGGATCTTTGTGGACACGAGAAAGATGCTATGGGGGAAAAGAAAGAGACCCACAAGAGGGTAGACATCCACTCCAATGCTGGAGATGTGGAGGACCCCATTTACGTCAGATTTGTCCACATGGGGAAGGGCATGTAAGGACAACTTACAATGTCCAAGATCATGGAACTGAATCTATTGGGAAGTGGGAATAGGAGAGTTCCCTAGATGTTGTAGCTACTATAATAAGCCTGAGGGAAGAGTTGCAGGATTGTAAAGAAGAAAATAAAAGGTTGGTTAAGGATTTGGTAGAGCAAAACCAATTGACTATAGCCATGCTATAGATTTTGGTAGATATCCAAAAGCATATAAAATATGGGAATCTGTTAACAAACATAGAAGGGAGTAGGATAAATTCCCACAAGAAGAATGAGAAGCTTAACCTAAGGAAGAAAGGTTTTAAACCTTCTCACCTCCTAAAGAAGGAAAGGAAGCTATCACAAGTTGTGATTGAGTCGACCAGAGTGACGAGGGAAAATATAGAGGAACCACTCAAATGTTGGGGATGTGAAGGACCCCATATACGCAGGAACTGTCTAATTGAGAATAAGAATGAGGGTCAAGTCCCTAGCACCCAAGAAGTTGAAACTATGGGTCAGGATGAAGGGACCATTCCTAAAATTTGTGCAATGTTAGAAGACTACCAGGCAAGTCATAATGTTTTTCCAGTGGATGGGTTAGTCACCTGTGCAAATATGAATGTTCTGCAACTTGGATCATATGATTTCCTCATTGGATTGGATTGGTTGGAAGCACATAGAGCAAAGATTGATTGTTACAACAAGAATTTTGATTGCATGGATGACGATGGAAATCTAAGGGTTGTAAAAGGATTTCTAGAGGTAATCTCTAGAGGGAAGTATTCAACAATGTCACTGAAGAAGTTCTATGGGAAAGGTTGCAGAGTGCATGCAACTCATGTTTTGGAGGAAACAAAGTATGATACTCCTAGGTTGGAGGGATTTCATATAATACAGGAATTCAACAATTTCTTTCCTGATGAAATTATAGGGATTCCTCCAAAGGACATTAATCTTACCTTGAGCTTGTTCCTAGAACAACACCAGTCACCCCAAAGACCATGTAGGATGAGCATACCAGAAATCCTAGAGCTAAAAATGTAGCTGCAAGAGTTGTGGGAAAGGAAGCATATCAGGCCAAGTGTGCCCCTGTGGGGAGCACCAGTTGGATTTGAGAAGGGGAAACTGATACACTTTGGTTTTGTATTGATTATAGACAGTTAAGCAAGGTCACTGTGAAGGACAAGTATCCTTTTCCTAGGATTGATGACCTCTTTGATCAAATGAGAGGAGCAAGGGTATTTTCCAAGATTGACTTGGGATCTGATTACCATCAGGTAAGTATCAAGGATGAATATCTTCATAGGAAAACCTCCAGAGCAAGGTATGGATCCTATGAGTTGGTAATGGTACCATTTAGTTTCACAAATGAACCAACTACGTTTATATGCCTCAGGAATAATGTTTTATCAGGTACTTGGGCAAGTATGTTCTTGTTTTCCTTGATGATATTCCTACTAATTCAAAGGATGAGGAAAAACATGTGGAACAATTGAGGCTGACCTTGTAATTGCTCAAGAAGAATCAGTTGTATGCAATCCTGAGCAACTATGACTTCTACAAAGATGGAATTCATTATTTGGGTCACATTATCTCAGGAAAACGAATATCTGTAGACCTTGAAAAGATTGAGTCCATGAGAAGTTGGCCTGACCCAAGAAAATTAATAGATCTGAAATCTTTTGTGGGACTTGCAGGATACTACAGGAGGTTCATTGAAGAATATTTTGCAGGAAAAATTGAGTCTATGTATGGGATGAGGAAGCCTATGTATGAACTTGTGGTTCCATGAGGAAATGGCCCTTCCTAAATACTGCAGGTAGAATGACCTGAGCAAAGCAGTCTGGTGGTACCCACTAAAACCAAGGAAGGAAACTGCCATGTCCCATAAGAAGGATCTCATGACTGAAATGTAACCTTTGAACCGAATAGATTTTAAACTTCAGATTTAAAATTTTGTTGATGATTGTTAATTAAATATTATTAATTGTTTGGCTTATCTAAAATGGTGTCAAGACGACATGTTGTATATGAATGTCCAGGTTTTGGGAAACATGTGTAAGTTAGGGATGAGTACTCCCCACTTGCAAAAGCCAAACAATACGAGGATGAACTCATGGTTGTAAAAATATGATTTTTCTGTGGGAAGCAGAATTGTGAATTCAAAATTCTAGATTTGACTATCAATGTATTACTCATTTGATATTTTGAAATTTATCCAAGCATGAAATAGATTTGAGAGTCTATGATTAAATTTTATGATGCCATCTCATATGAACTGCATGCTTATATAATGATGCAGGTGAGATGATGAAAACATGTATTGGTTGTACATGGCTCCTCGAAAGGATGTACTTGGATACATAGCTTCTCAGAGGGATGTGCTTGGAATAGGTTTGGAAACCTATAATTGTAATTATTTTTGAAATGACATCTCATATAAACTACATGCTTGCATGTAATGCAGGCGAGATGATGGTGGTCTGCCTTTGGAGAACATAGCTCTCGAGAGGATGCGGTTGAGAAAGATGACTCCTCTGGAAGGATGTACTTGGGTATATAGCTTCTCCCCCCTTCCAGCTAGGCACTGATGCGTCACTAGGGATGCCCAGGGTGTAAGACATCTGGCTATAATTTTTTCTGCACACATTCACACTGTAAGGGGACTGTCACAAGAGTGGGGGCTCTGTGAAGAGAATAACCCCTAGGGATTATGATATCTAGAAAGTAAGCACCTAAGCATTGGTAAGCACTTGGAGGAGGTGCTGAGACCTTAAGCTAGAGCTTTCATTAAGCACCCAAGGAGGTGTTGGGCTCTGAAGCGAGGTTGACCAGATCTTAGTTGAGAGACTCTACACAGATAAGTATTTTATTACTTGACAAATCCTTGTTGATTTTTTGTAATTATACATATGCATATGATGTGGTCCGGATTTTGGAAAATATTGTTAAAGGTTGCATCTTATAGAAATGAATATGACATGTAAGTTGATTCATTTTGTTTCCTGGAAAGGAAGTGCCTGAGATTGGCGAGCACTCGAGAAGGTGTTAGGATCTTAAGATGGAGCTTCCATTAAGCACCTAAAGAGGTGTCAGGATCTAGAGCAGAGCTACCCAATATCGGTTTAGATATTTGCTACATAGATAATGTCAAAGTGTTGGTAAGCATTGGGACGAAGTGTTGAGCTTTAAGAAGAGATTCCATTAAGCACCCAGAGAGGTGTTGGGATCTAGCACAAGGATACCAGATCTCGGTTGAGATATGTTATAGAGATAAGTATTTGCTTTACTTATCAAACTTTTGCTGTTGATTTTCTGTAAAAAAAGAAAAAAATATATACATGAGCATATGATGTAGCCATGGTTTTGAAAATCTGTTATAGATTGCAGCTTATAGGAATGAATTTGACATATGAATTAAATTGTTGTGGTGTCCGAAAAGGAAACACCAAGCTTGGTGTGAACCTAGAAGGAGTGTTAGACTCTGTAGCAGAGCTATCAGATATTGGTTGAAACATATTTTTAGGTGATCCGAGGCTTGCAGAAAATTGGCTACCCTTTAATGCACACCCAAGTGTGGAGTGGGGCAGGGTTGTGAGTGCCATGGTTGTATTTAGCCCAGTCGGACCCCTCAGTGGAACCAAAAGAATATACTTATGAAAGATAAGTATTTGGTTCACTTGGAAACTTCTTGCTGATTTTATGTCGATATACATGTGCATGTGATTCATCTATTATTTGGAAAAATCTTGGGGATACTAGCATGGGAATTGAATCATTGCTTTGGGTTTGAGCATAGGTATCACTGGATTCCAAAGACATTGGATATGTTCTAAGCTACAGAGAAGGATTCTCCAAGACCATGAAAATATTCAGTGGTGTTTGTTGATGCATGCAAGCAAGGACTTGGAAGAGTTCCAGATCATCTCATTGGAAAACGAAAGGTGCAGAGGAAGAAATACGGTCCTAAAGAGGCTACATGGGAGCTGGAGGATGCCATGCGATTGGCACATCCTTTCTGTTCAAATTTGCAGAGCACTGAGGGTGATTCCAGTGTAGCATTTTGTTAAATTTTGTAAATTACTAAGGACAGTGCTATTGATGGGGGAGGGGAATGTAACATCCCGATTTTGACCCTGTTTGCATTAATGTATATGATGTAAATATTATATGGAATAATGACAAGAAGCCCAAGGTCAAGGCCCTGTCATTGATTAATGTTTGGTGTATAGGTAATCATGGTTGATTCCTATGGTTTATGTGACAAGGAAAGCACATTTGAAAACATGATGTAAATATGCAAATTAATGAAAAACCCACAACCAGCTATGTTAATGCAACAAAAAATGAGATGGGGGCATGATTTTCCTAAGGATAAGGGGGAGGGAATTTTAACATTGAACCAGTTTGGGAAAAGCCACGTGTCATGGGGAAAACCCATCAAAACTGTCAACTACCCTTTTTCTTTCCTTTCTTCCCAACCATTTATTTCTGTCAGAATGTGATTGAGGTAGTTATTGCATGGAAGGGGAAGAGTATGGAGAAATTTGAATTGGGAAGGGCACCCAGTTTTGAATGTCGTGTTTTGACTTCATGGGAAAGAAAAACAGCCAAAACTATATGCCAATTTTTCTCATGCATTACATCTTCATTTGGATTCATGTTTTGGGGAACGACGAGACATCTTGCTCATTGATCCTTCAGTCATGAGGGGTGGTGGTTACTCACGCAACTATTTTTTCCTCTTCTCAGTCCTCCATCCTTTGTTTGTCCCCTGCATGATTTTTCTTTTATTTCATTCCCTCATGGCTGGAGACACGTTTTGGGAAATGCCCAGCAGATTGAAGAGGGAACCACAATTTCAAAGTGGTTGTTGAGCCTTCTTCACCCATATGAAGCTATTGAACATTCTGTGAAGTCGATTTTGGTCATAGGGATGTTGTCCCCTGATTTCCCTTGTTTTTTTGGATTCCATGATGTTTTCCTTCAATCCCAGAACTTGTAATTATTGTGTAGGAATTCTTCATTTGGTCTGAACACGTTGGGTGTGAATAGAGGTAATTTTTGCCTTAGAGGCTTGATAAACCCAACTATGAATGATGGCTTGGCTAGCTATCCTGACAAGTTCAACAGTGAGATGGCTTAACTATGTACAGTTTGATAAACCCATATGTTGGCTTGACTGGTCCTTAAGGTGAATGTTGGATTGACTGTGAACAGTTCGTGAAACCCAACTGTAAGATGGCTTGGCTGAGTGGCCTATGAAACCCATCTATTGGTTGGTTTGTTTTCTCTTGCATCCTAATAAACCCAACTTGTGTTGGCTTGGATGATTTTTGTTGCCCCCTTGGCTATGTATGAGTCTGCTAGTGTTTCCTTATTCCTTGAGGAAATCATGCTCGACTCGGGGGTGGTAGTGTTGCTGAGAGATTGATTAGCACACTAGCCTATGGTTGGGTGGAACCTTGTAGTGACATAGATGGTTGCGGGACAAGTTATTCTCAAGATAAATGTTCTTGTATATGTTAATCTCCGCAATTGTATTTCTTGCATTGTAATTTCTTGATGGAATATGATTAACATTTGGTTGTGTTGAATTGATGAATTGTTCTTTTGAATAATTGCAATTATAGGCATCTATGTATGTTTCCTTCAATGCATTGTTAAAATAAGTTGCAGGGTTAGAATGTCAGATTGATGTTGGTCTGGATGGCCAAGTATGTTCAAAGACTTCGATTAGTAGGTCAAATTTTTGAGTAGAAACCTTCTTCCACAATGTTTTCTTTCGCAAGAGGGATGCGGAATGTGGAAGACATCCTCTGGTAGATATGGACCACCGCAAATTCCTTTCTGCAATTGCGGGATGTGGGATGCGGAGATATCTTTTTGTTGATCATGACATTCCGCATTTTTTGTTCTGCAACACACCTTGCTGCAACTTGAGGGATGCGGGATGGGGGATGCAGAATGCAGCTTTCCGCAATGCACCTTTCCGCAACTTGTGGGATGCGCGATGCGAAATGCGGCTTTGTAGATTTTGATTTCCACAATGGTCATTTCCACATGCGGGATGGGGGAATGCAGAATGAGGGATGCATAATGCGAGATACGGGATAGCGGTATTGTAACAGGGATAATTTAAGGGGCGAATTTTAGCCAAATGGGCTATTTTTCCATGTTTTTCTTCCAAAAAAGATTCACCATTTTGCATTTTTTGAAGCCCTGTTTCACCCAATTTTGATGGGGTAAAATTTTTTCACCCTAAAAATTGCCAAATTATTATATAAACGATATAAAATCCTTGGAAATTAAAATATTTTTTGAAAAATATCGCCAATGATTTTATAGTTGGCGTTTAAAGAATTGGTAATATTCTCCAACATTTATACACTTTTAAATAAGTATGGTTTCTTAAAATCATCCCTGTATCACAATTTCCATATTTCCTAATCCTGTGACTCAAGTTTTTCACGTCATCGATTTTTGCGGGATGATTTTGAGCCATTGATTTGATTCTGAATGGAGAACCCTTTGTGATCGTTGGTTTTCATCACTATTTCTCTTTGTCATCTAATCTCCTCTGAGATATTTCCTAACAGATCATCCAACTGATTAATCGAAGACAGGAGGGAGCGTGACAGTGTTGGAAATGTCGAGAAGTCGTTCATGACCATGCCCTTTGTTTCGATGAACAGTAAAGGTTCTCGATGAAATTTTTAATTTCGCATGATAATGGGGTATGGGTACGTGACAACCTTACTTTATTGAAAGAACAAATCTCCACTACTCTAGGAGAAATGTAACTATGGGTAGCACCAGGGTCAATCAAAATAGAAACAGATTGCTCAGTAATCTTAACTGCAACTTCAACCATAGTCGACTGGTGATCTTCCTAGCGGTCCTCTAGCGCTGCATAAATTCTAGGGATGACCCTCACTACTTGACCCACTGTTTCTGCTTCTTGAAGGTTGTAAGTTAGCCTTGCACTCTCATTATCGAGTGGAAAATTCTTGCGCATGTGGGGTCCTCCTCATCTCCAACATTGGAGTGGTTCTCTAATATGCTATGGATCTCTTGGATTTTCTCCCACCACTTGGCCTGGCTGCTTCTCAGCTTGGGATGGTTGCCTCTGCTGCTTCTTGAAGTTATAAGGTTTGAAACCTTTCTTCCTTTGGTCATAATTCTCATTCTTTCTTTCCTTCCATGTCTTATCATAGCCAAGTTTTCCTCTTCTTTGCTCATAGTAATACTTAGCTTTCATTATTGGTTCTTCTAATTTCTAGATTCATAAAAGTCAATTTTGTCTTTGTAAGACTGAGGCAATCCACTCAAGAAATGACGGGTTTTCACTTTCTCATCCTTGATGCACCTGACATATCTCAACATCTCCAGGAACTTGTTTTCATACTCTTCCATGGTTTGTCGTCCCAATATCAGCTCATAAAATTCTTTGATCTTGTCATCATAGTACCTATCAGAGAGGCATTTCTTCTTGAAATACTTCTGGAACTATTTCCACACAATTTTCCCTTAATTAATCTTCTTCACTTTCCTGAAGTGCTCCCACCATATGGATGCTCTTCCAATCAAATTGAAGATGGCTACTCCAGCCTTCATATTTCCTGAATAATCCTGAACTTGGAAATATTTCCTCATCCCAAGAAGCCAAGCTTCAGCTTCTTGACCATTATTTATCTCACCATTAAAGATAGGTGGAATCGTCTTCTTAAAATCATCACATGAATGGTTTCAATAACGCCTCTTCCTCTCATTCCTGTGAGAAGAGGAAATTGATTCGCTAGTGGATCCTTCATAGTCAAATGACTCACTAGGAGATCTCTTTCTCCTTCTAGGAGTGCTCTTACTTCCTTCTAGCCTTAATGTCCGATCCCCAGATTTCATTCGCCTCTGAATATCTATCAGACTTTGCAGTATGGATGCATTCATCTGATTCTGCTCCTCCTAAGCATTAACCAACCTTTCATTGTCTTCCCTATAGATCTGCATCTCCACCCTAAGGCTTCTCATGTTGGCTGTAAAATATGGGGGAGTATCTTGAAACATCCTCCCGCTAGACTCTATTTCAGCATTTCCAACTTAGACATTTCCCCCCATAGCATCTTCCTCGTGCTCATGGGGATCATGTGCATCATTCATGCCGTAGGTTCTCATGGCTGAGCCAACAACCCACTCTTCCAAAATGAACTATGACTCTGCAAAATGTGTTATCACACACCATTTGTTAGATACACCATAATTCAAAATTAAAACCATTTACTTATTGTCACCTGGCCTATCTAGGCCCAATACTGTAACCGACAGCTCTGTTAACTATTCAACTCAGCCCTTGCAGGCCCGACGTTGCATCCCGTAGTGCTGATACCACATTGTAGTGTTAGCACCATTTTGTAGTTACCACTCTGTAGCGTACTACAATACTGGTATTCGGGGATATTCTCAACCCTTTCAATTTTTTCATTCCGACCCATATAGGTCCCGTGCTGCAACTAGTAGCTCTAATACCACTCCGTAGTGTACTACAGGGTTGGTATCAGAGGATGTTCTTATTTCCTTTAAATGTTCGTCCTGGCCCATCCAGGCCCAATGCTACAACCAACAACTATGATACCACTATGTCACGTACCCATACCCCATTATCATGCGGAATTAAAAATTTCATCGAGAACCTTTACTGTTCATTGAAACATAGGGCATGGTTGCGAACCACTTCTCGACATTTCCAACATTGTCATGCTCCCTTCCATCTTCCACTGATCAGTTTGACAATTTGCAAGGAAATATCTTAGAGGAGATCGTACGATAGAGAGAAAACGTGATGGAAACCAATGATCACAAATGGTTCTGCATCTGAAATCAAATCAACGGCTCAGGATCATCCCACAAAAATCGACGGCATGGAAAACTTGAATTGCGGGATCGAGAATTGTGGAAATCGTGATACCGCGATCCCGCATCCCGCATCTCACATACGGAAATGACCATTGTGGAAATTGAAATCTGCGAAGCTGCATCCTGCATCTCGCATCGAGCAAGTTGCGGAAAGGTGCATTGTGGAATGAAAACTACGAAAAACTGTAATTCAGAAAAAGACATATTTGCATCTCGCATCCCGCAAGTTAAGGAAAGGGAATTGCGGAAAGGAATTTGCGGAGGTCCAAATTTTCCAAAGGATGTCTTCCGCATCCCTCCTGCGAAATAATCCATTGTGGAAGAAGGTTTATGCTTGAAAATTTGACCTGCTAATCGAAGTACTTGAACAGAATTGGCCATCCAGGCTAACATCAATCTGACATTCTAACCTTGCAACTTAGTTTAACAATGCATTGAAGGAAACATACATAGATTCCTATAATTGCAGTTATTCAAAGGAACAATTAATCAATTCAACACAGCCAACATGTTAATCATATTCCATCAAGCAATTACAATGTAAGAAATATAATTGCAGAGATTAACATAGACATGAACACTTATCTTGAAAAGAACTTGTCCTGCAACCTGCTATGTCACTGCAACGTTCCACCCAACCATAGGCCAGTGTGCTCATTAATCTCTCAGCAACACTTCCACTTGCGATCTGGGCATGATTTCCTCAAGGAATAAGGGAACAATAGCAGACTCATACATAGCCAAGGGTGCAACAAAACTTTTCAAAGGAAGCCCAAGTTGGGTTTATCAGGCTACAAGGGAAAACAAGCTAAATAGATGGGTTTCACAAGCTACTCATCCAAGCCATCTCACAGTTGGGTTTCACAGACAATCCATAGTCAAGCTAACATTCACCTTAAGGACTAGTCAAGACAACATATGGGTTTATCAAACTATACATAGTCAAGCCATCTCACTGCTAGGTTTAGCAGGCTACCTAGCCAAACCAACATTCACAATTGGGTTTATTAGACTGTCTAGCCAAAGGTTACTCACAAGGTCAAACGCAACAAGACACAACCAAGCCAATAGATGGGTTTATCAGGCTACCAACCAATCCATCCTTCCAGTTGGGTTTATCAGGCCTCTAAGGCAATGGGCAGGAAGAAATGCTAAGCTAGTGAGCTCATCTACAGAGCTAAGAACACCTTCACAAGACCTATCTACCCTGGATTCCTCACTGCCTACACACCCAACACAAGGAAGTGTCCCCTTATCTACTCCACCGTTCCTTAGGCTACACCTTCCCTTCCAGTGCTCTTCAGGATGTGCATAGCAGGTTCACCAGCCACTATCTTATTGTGAGGTTCAACACTAGGTTTATCAAGCACATTCTACATCTCTATCACTCCTAAGTCTTGTATACGGTCCAGACCCAAACTAGGGTGCAAAACACAACAACCATAGGGAGACTCAACAACATCGGGTTTATGCTGGAACACGAGTAACAAGGTCTCATAGGCTATATAGTTCAAGATAATGCTGCAACACAGTAATCACAGTCTCGCCAAGGAAAACATTTGTAGAACGCGAAGGATAAACACAAGAAGAACTCCGCTTCCCAAGAGATTCCACGCAAATGGAGAATAATGATGGATGAGCAAGACATCCCACAGCACACGGACTTCACTTGCTAACCAATATCATATCATGTTAGTTCATATTGTGGGTTTTAAAATTATTAAAAATTGAACCAATATATTGCAGGTATTGGGGGGATGGGGGGTTTAAGGTGGGGGTGGGTAGGGTGGTTTATAAGGATTGAGGTACAAAAAGGGGTGGGGAGGAGGTTTTAAGTATAGGGAGGGGGTTTCAACAAAAAGAGTTTGGGTCAATATCTATGGAAATTAAGGGTATTCTTTAATATCCCATGATCGCACGTGCTATGAGAGATGTTCACTAAGTGAAGTCCCCATGTCCCACAACTCCCAAAACATGAATCCAATGAAGACGTGAACGCATGGGTAAAATGGCATACGGTTCTTGTATTTTCTTGTCCATGCAAGAAAAACACGACATTCAAAACTGGGTGCTTTGCCCAATTCAAATTTTCCCATACTCTTCCCCTTCCATGCAATAACTACCTCAACCACATTCTCACAGAAATAAATGGTTGGGAATAAAGCCAAGAAAAAGGGTGGTTGACAATTTTAATGGGTTTTCCCCATCACACATGCCCTTTCCCCAAACTCGCTCAAGGTTAACATTCCCTCCCCCTTATCCTTAGGAAAATCATGCCCCCATCTCATTGTTCGTTGCATTGGCATAGTTGGTTGTGGGTTTTTCATTAATTTGCATATTTACATGATGTTTACAAATGCGCTTGACTTAGCACATAAACCATAGGCCTCAACCATGATCTTCCATATACCAAACATTAATCAATGATACGGCCTTGGCCTTGATCTCCTTGTCATGATTCCATATAATATTTACACCATATACATTAATGCAAACATGGTCAAAATTGAGGTGTTACACTTTCCATTATCATTTTTTAGCATCATGTATGAGTCTTGGGAATTAGATCCTTGGACAAGGTTGTGGGATTAAACATGAACCTTAGACCCTAAATCAATCTTCTTTTTATCTGGTGTCAATATGGTTTCCTTGAACAACCACATGGCCTCATTTGGGTATCATTGGAGTATGGATGTGAGTTCCATTATGAAGTTTTGAGTAGTATGTATCTCGAGCCTTGGAAACAGTATAGGGAAGAACACTCTGCACTTGATCATATAGAAATCCTAGTTTAGGTATTTACAACCATGAACAATGCATCAAAACATCACACATGAATTCTTATAGTATCCTTGGCCTCTTAGAAAGGATTTTAGTTCCTTAAGAAGGTTTTGAGCCTTAAGTATGAGGCTTAAGGCCTTGATATGCTCAAAGGAGCAAAGACAAGCCTTAGCCCATAAATAAATCTTAGAGGCAAACAATTCCAAGCACAATACCCCAAATCACCACACCCAATCTCTTAAGAATTTTAGCTTAGTCATTTTCGAATGAATAAAAGAATCGAATGTTAGATTTTAATATAGCCTAAAGTGTTTATCCCATAATTGAAGATTCTAGGTATCTAGGCGTGAACATCGAGCTCTAAACCACCAAACCTAACCTTGATACCAAATATTATGGTGTAAATCCTATTGATGGTTTCCATATTTGGAGTCAAATGCTTGTAACTACCCATAGAGGCTATTTGTGGTGATATTGTTTAGGTGTTTGTAGATATAGATTAAGGTTGATAGTATTGAGGTAAAATATATGTTAGGGTATATCTAGGTAGATAAGTTAGGGTATATCTATGTAATCCATTGTGGTGAAAACACCATGCACAAGTTTTTAATACATAAAAATAAAAACTACATAAAACCCCATGTCAAATCTAAATTGATATATATATATATTGCACGTTACATGAAATCTTCCTTAGAAAAATGAATGTTACATCATTTTTATTATTTTTGTGTGATTGGAAAACAAATATTTGTGTATTTCTCACTATCAATCCATAACAAATAAAAAAATCTGCCAAGAAATTTTAACATAATAAAAATGCCATAATAGAAAAGAAATAACACGGTTAGATAAAAATAATGAGTGCTTACAATAGAGACACACAACATATGGCCATTATTAATAGAGGCTAATCTAATTCCAAGATTTTTAAATGCAAATAAAGACATAAAATTATGTATCTAAAGAAGAGATATAGTGTGAAATAATTAAAGCCATACTAATGGTCTCTTCATATAATCATACAAAGAAAAAATTGTTTATAAAAAATCAATTAAATAAATGATTTCAAGGCTTAAGTTTAACTTTAACTCCAATTAAAAAATCAACTTTAAAGCTGAGCTATATCAACATATATCTCCTTCGAAGACATAATAATAAATAATAATCTAATAACACAATATTAAGGGAAACCTAGATCAACTTTGAAACGATGATGTGATATATAACTAATAAACTGAGGAATTTCAAAACACAGAGTCGTTTCCAAACTGTGTACGCATTCTTCGCAAGTTCCATCTACACAACTTCCTACATGTGTCCATTAGTATATAAATAAAATGTCAATACAATAAAAAATTATAGACTCTAACAACTCCCGCAGGAGCCATTATAGCTTACATTATACATACAAATAAAACCTAGATGCGATACTGAAGCAAAGTGGGGAAAGACGTATCCCGAGTCACAGTCTACAGTTTAAAATTCTTCTTGAAAGCTTGGTTATTGAGCCAGCCCTTCGTCAACACAGGAACCCATATTATAAGAAAACATTCAGAAGAATCTGATAGAAAGCCTTTCATAAACTATTCCATTAAATGAATTGCGAGACGAACAAGTATATAGATAAAAAATGATAGAAAGTCTTTCATAAACTATTCCACTAAATGAATTGCAAGACGAACAGGTATATAGATAAAAACGAATAGGTCTTCAAACAAAGGTGGGGCGGCATGCTATAACATAGAATGACGAAGGAGATACAAAGACATTTTAATAACCTATTCTTAAAAGCATTTTAAAAAAATATTCAATTACTTGAATTGTTCAACCAACTCATTTTTTTAACCTAATAAATAAAGTGGCTAGGAGGTAAGGAAGTTGAAGCTTTCGTCCATGAATATCGAGCACATGGTAAGTCCTGGCCCAGCGGTATGACAATATACATTATTATTAAAAGGCAATCTTTGACAATCGGCATGAATCCTAGGGCTTTGAATATTTCAATTGTCGACTACAAACTGCGTTTGGAGTGCTATATATATAGAATTTCTCTGTGCAATACATTCAAGCTCCAATATCTCATTCAATTGATCTAGAGGGCTATCTAGGGACCTGTAGCAGCTACACCATCGAAGTTGCGTCGACAGTTCTCTGGATTATAATGTATTGTATTTGCCTTTCTTTTCTGATATTGCCATTGCTTCTGATCTTCTGCAATGATATCCTCATGGATCTGCTAATTTACTAACTGCTCTGAATCGTTAGTTAACTATGATTATGTAGGGATGTTTTAGTAACTTGTTGTTAGTTTTTATGGTAGAATTGAGTATATTTCATTAAAGTATAGATCCATCTCTAACCTCTTAGTGCTTAATAGATTTCTATAAAATAGTTTTTTTAACCTAATCTAACAACATCTCTCATGCACCAAACCCTAACCCTAACCCTACTGTGAGAACAATAATACTAAATTGTTAAGCCAAATGACAGTGATGGTTTATTCAGCTGATCTTGATCTTACAGTGGATTGTGATTTCAGCTGTAAAAATGGAGCAGACGAGACTGTGGATTGCCTTGGTAGTGGCAATGATGATGCTGCCATTTAATTGTTTGGCTACTGACCATACCGTGGGCGGCACCTCACACTGGGAGCTCGACGTGAACTACACTGCCTGGGCTTCTGGCCAAACGTTTGTTACAGGGGACAAACTAGGTAATTATACAGAAACTATAATTAACTAAGACATTCATATATTTCTTTATTCCTCATATTCTTTTAGTTAAAGGGTTTAACTATGAGTTATCTATATCTAAATACATATTATCACTCACATTCTTCTTGTTATCCATTTATGTAAAAGTTATTTTTTTTATAAATATATATTTTTGTCTTAAATTCTTTTAATTAAACAGTTGATTATGGATTCAATAAAATTGTATAATTTTAATAGCTAATCCCTAGAAAACATTACAGTTGTCTCATCCTCATCTATTAAATCATCTATTAAAAAGCATAGTAGTGAACCCCAAACCTTAAAATCTTAAATAATAAATGTAGAAAGATTGAATATATAAGTGTTGATCATGCAACTGCAATTCATGTTATTGAGGAATGAATATACTACAGTGTTTACATACACGGTGGGCGCGCACGATGTACTGGAGGTGAACAAGACGGCCTACGATTCATGCGCGACCACTAATTCGTTGGCAAACCACACCAGTGGAAACGATACCATTTCTTTGAACACCACCGGCACCCACAATTACATCTGCGGAATTCCCACTCATTGCGCGCAGGGCATGAAGCTCAGTATCACCGTTGGCGCTACGTCCAGTTCACCGGCGCCAGTGTCCTCGAACGGATCAGCCACCCCACCGGGTTCCAGTGCTACCCCGCCGAGTTCCAGCGCTACCCCACCGGGTTCCAGTGCTACCCCGCCGGGTTCCAGCATAGCCGCCACTTCATACCCCATGGATGGTGTCGTCTTCGTTGGAGCATCTCTGGTGTTTGGCATGATCTGGCTATAGAGATACGATTACGTTATTTCATCGATTGCGTGCCTGACTCGCAATTTCCTGCTTTAGATAATAAGCATCTTGTCGTTATTCAGCATTGCTATCCGCCATGTGAATTACTTTTAATTTGGATTACTTTACATTTTTTTTTTAATATTGAAACCATGTTGGCCTTCGACAATTTCGCTTGTCCAAGAGTTTTTGGTTGGAATATGGTTATACTTTTCAATAAATTTGAAATTTATGTTATTAAAATTATTTTTCCGGGATATGTATAGCTGAATTCAACCCTTTCAAAAACCCTAAAAACTTTCAAAAACCCTAAAAACATTTAAATGATACAAGTTTAACATAGATTTAAAATTTTTTGACAATGGTTACGTTGACAACTTTTTTTTAGAATATTAATAATTTTTATTTTAAATGGTATTATTTTTAATAAAAAAATATAATTTTAGTTTTCAAATAATTACAAAAATAATAATATAAAATCAATTAAAAAACTCATTTTTTAAATAAAATTAAATATTTTTACTAAAACACAGTTTTAAAATATAATTAACTACTTTGACTGCATATTAGTTTTAAAATCATTTTTATATTTGAATTAAAAATAGGTTTATCCATTAAATATATTGTTGGGTTTTAAAATATAATTAACTACTTTGACTGTATAAATTAGTTTTAAAATCATTTTTATATTTGAATTAAAAATAGGTTTCTCCATTAAATATATTGAGTTTTAATAATTTAATTAATAATTTGTTTTATGTTTATGTTTAAGAATGAATTCAGACAATAATTTTTTTCTTAAAGATATGACCTAAATTAAAACCAACTTTAATATATTTATGAACAAATCTATTTATATTTGATCTTTCTCCCTAAATAAGGAAAATTAACTTTAAAATACTTTAAGCAAATCTATTTATATTTGTATTTTTGAGATAAAATAAAGAAAATTAAAGATATGATAAAGAGTACAAAACAAGCATTAAAGTAG
The DNA here is from genome assembly GCA_001517045.1 of Pseudotsuga menziesii. Classification (NCBI taxonomy): domain Eukaryota; kingdom Viridiplantae; phylum Streptophyta; class Pinopsida; order Pinales; family Pinaceae; genus Pseudotsuga; species Pseudotsuga menziesii. Next base: position 19,736 of record LPNX010469022.1, read on the forward strand.
TTGCTCCCATAAATCTATTTTAAATATAGATCCACCATCTTCCCCAAACTAAAATCCATTTTAAATCGAGATCAATGATCTCCCCCAAACTGAGTTGGAGAGCACCTTGGAGAGCACCTTGCTTCTTTCCATGTAATAAACAAATCTATTCATAACTATGTATATGGGGATAACTATGTATGTGGAGATGTTTGTGATTATAACTAATCTTTATCCTTTAAAAACATTATTTTGATTTAGTTAAATTTATTTTAAGTGATTATATTATTTATTTTGTTTATGTTTTAAACACGTTTTAAAAAATTGTATAAGAGAGAGAAGTTAGTAGTGGTAATTTTTTTTAAACTTAATTATCTATGTTTTCAATCTCTTTTTTCCTCTAAAGTTTTATTACATATACTTTTCACTTTTCTCTTTTTTTATCTAATTATATTGGTATTGAGGTGTGTGTAATTTAAGCTTTTTTTTTTCTCTAAGTTTACATAGAATTTGGTTTGTTCTCTTATCTATCTAATTATATTGGTTTTGAGGTGTGTGGGATTCAAGTTGATGTCATGTTAGCTATAATAGTTGTTTAGTGTTAATGTAGAGAATTTATTTTTTTATAAATAATTTTAGAAGCATGAAAATATTAGCAATTACTTGTATCTAAATTAATTTTATGAATCACTTATGGTACCTAATATTTCTTAAGATTAAGGTCATCCAACACAACTTCTATCTCTATTAGTGCTCTTCTTGCCTAATCCAAATTATAACTTTAGCAAATAAATCTAATTTGTTAATAAATTTTGGTTTTGATATTGTTTAAAAATTAATTATCTTAATTATTTTAGAATTTCAAATAGATTTATATATATAATTATTTAAAAGAGATTTTGAATTTTTAAAATTTATGACTGATTTTTCTTTATATATATACTACCATCTTAAATATACATTTATCTTTTTAAAATCCTTCTTTTTATTTTTTTTTTGGTAAATTTAAGATAGAATCTTATTTTTCAAAAATTAAGAATTTTGTTTTTCAATCTCATTCATTCTATTTGATGATGAAGAGTAACTATTTGTTACGATACTCTTCAAAGGTTAATCATTTGACCCATTTATAAATACATTCAAACCTTTCCCTTCATTTTAGCTTATATTTTTAATTTAATAGTTTATTTTTATTTTTTGTGGTTGTCATGTATATTAAGTGAAAATATCTTCATCATACTAGGTTATAAAACACTTCACTTATATTCCTAAAATCCAAAGAGTGACCACAAAGAAAGGATGTATCCAAAAATTTAAAGTCTTATGCATTTGGAGAAATTACAATTTGTAGAGGCTGAGATGGTTACACTTGAGTGAAAATTTGTTAATTAATTAGGCCACTAATACTCATCATTGTTTGCAATTTATGGATGACAAAAGATGGTGGACTCTTTTGCGAGTGTCTACAAAAAGACCATTTTATTCTTAAATGGGTGAATTCATCTTTCCAATGATTATACTTAATAGTCTTTGTTGTTTTTATGTCCATAACAACATCTACCCCATACTTTTAGAGAACCTCACTACTTTTATGAGTTAGAATTTGTTGATTAATTAAGCCATAATACTCATCATTATTTGCAATTTATGGATGAGAAAAGATGGTAGACTCTTTTGTCAGTACTTACAAAAAGACCATTTTCTTCTTAAATAAGTGAATTCAACTTTCCAACAACTATTACAATTAATGGTATTTATTGTTGGTATGTTCATAACAACATAACAACATCTACCCCATACTTTTAAAGAACCTCACTACTTAAGTCAAAACAGAGATTGAAGAATTGGTAAGTTCTTTGCATATTTCATTCCCCACATACACTATAATTCAGAAATGAAATACACCCTCAAATTTAAAAATTCCTACGCATCAAGTACTTCGAACCTCAATATTTAAAATTTTATCTACTTCTTCTTCCTTCTGTCAACATATTCCGCTGACCCACAGGTGGGTATAGGTGTAGTTTAGTTCCATTACTTTGTCCACCTGGTTTCTTTGTTTCATCTAATGCCCCTCATTTGACTCCCATTTTTTGTTAGCATATTCCATTCTATAAAATGGCTAAGTTTGGATGCTTGGTCGCACGCTGTATCCTATATTTAACATAACCAGGGGCAGGCTATGATTTACCATCGACATCTCACCCAACACCCCTTCCAGTGGTCCTAGAGCATCACTTCATGCCTTGGTTTTCCTTCACCCCAATGTGCCAAAAGTAGGAACAGGTATGCCGGAGAAACAAAGGCCCTTAATATATATTAAATAGGAGTTTAGGTTATGTGGAGAAATGCAATACACCACATTATAGACATTTACAATAGACTTGCAATTCTTATCATAATCATAGCCCTAATAAAATAAACTAATCATAGAGTCGAAAATAAAAGAAAAAGAAGAATGTAATGTAAAAGATAATAAAAAGAAAATACAGGGTGTGTGCAAGAAGTTGAGGGTCTCTTTTGGCACGTTAGATGCAAAACAAAACTAAAAAAACAGGCATCCATCAACTTGCATGGATATTTTGAGACACTTACACAATGAATCTTGCGATCAGTAAAAAACAAGAAATGTAGGAAATTGAATGACCTTTCCAAATATATATTTTTTTTCTATTGAAAATGCTGTTAACTATCTAAGGTTAGATAAATTTTAACGGGCACTTTTTATTTTTTGGACAAATTATAAGGTATATGTTTTTGTGGGTGCAGCGTTTGAGTGTCTAAAT
>LPNX010469022.1:30000-36218 GCA_001517045.1 Pseudotsuga menziesii
TTCGTTCATCTTTGTATATTGTCATTGTTCATTCATGGGATTAAAAGATAATATATTCCTATTACTGTTGCGTGTATGGCTACACTGGCTATTTGATTACACGTAATTGTTTTCTAATTCCCAATTAGCATAGAGTAGGTAGGATTTTATTTCTAGTCTTTGCTTTCACCTAGAATAAGTATGCTCTCCTCCGTGCTTCGTGCTATCGCGAGGATCAGAAAGTAGGATGTTTTCTAAAAATTTCAGGAATGAATAATTAATGTTTTGCAACATGCTTAATTGATTTCATATTTATTTTGCAATTCATTATCTCCATTTGCTAAAAACTTTTTCAATTGTTAAATAAAAATAGTCTGCAATTTGATTTTTAAGCTGAAAAAAACACTGAAATTATAATGTTGAAAGCAGCTGCAAATCCAAGCTGAAACAACGCAAATCTATTGCATTTTTTTGACATTTTGGCTTGTTAAAGTTCGCTAAAACACAATCGGGACAGTCCTATTTTTAGGGATCATAAGGGCTTAGTTTTAAAACCTATTTCTATCCAAAGTAGCCATTTAAGTCTAGTTTCCAATCCAATTTGAATTCTTCAATTTGGTTCTAAAACGAAAAAGATATGGTCAAAATACTGAGTGGGGGTGGAGTAGGCAGCTCAAGAACATAGTTGGGATAGTCACGTTTTGGGAGACCTAATGGATGAATTTTAAAAACCTGTTTCTACTACATACTCTCCTATCAATCTAGTTTACAACACATTTTAAATCATTCGATTTCAATATCGTACAAAGGAGATATGCCCAAAATACTGACTACCTATCCTAAATCTGCACTATAAAAAATCTGTTTTCTCAGTTGTTCATTGGAATATTTGACACATCAATTCTTCTTGTATTCAAAACATGTTTCTATTGGAGATACCTAGATGAATATATTTTCATCTCCAATTGGAATCACATCAATCCATCTTTTAATGAAAAAGTTGTACTCAAAATAGTGACCATTGGTCTAGGCTGAAACTCACAAACAACATTAGGATGCAGGCTGTTATTCAGATTATATGACATACCATACCATAGAATTTTTAAAACCTGTTCCTACTGGAAGTATCCCTATGAATCAAATTTCTTTTGGCTTTGGAATCATTTAAATCGAGTGTGAAACAAAGAAGTTATTAGCAAAACACTATCAGGTACTCTACGCCGGCCCAACATTTTGGCGCCCTTCGCAAAAGTGTAAAATTTGATTTAAGGATATCTTGCAAAACATGAGCTAGTTTTTCCTAAAATTTGGATAGGGAATGCATAACATCATGAAGAACAACTGTGGCAAGTTTCAGCTCAGCCCAGTGCACGGTTTCTAAGAAAATGACCATCATCACCTACAGCTAATTTGCATTTTCCTCGAAATTCGTGATGTGGGTTTGTCTAAGTTTTGGTGTGGAGATGCATTATAATGGTAGTTACTTTATTGAAAAATTTCAGCCCAACCCAGTTTGTATTTTGTGAAATATTGGTTCAAGAAGTTCAGCTGCAACACATTTTTATTCATGCTCATCTACAAAAGTGCAGAAATTGAAATGGAAATAAATTTCAATTGGTAAATTGGATTCTCATGAGTTTTGGATAGGAAGTGTATATTACCAAGATGAACAATCTTGGCAATTTTCATCCCAATCCAATCTACGATTGTTTAGAAAATGGCCATAATAACCTACAGCCAATTTGCATTTTTCTTGAAATTCGTGATGTGGGTTTATCTAATTTTTGGTGTGGAGATGCATTAAAATGGTAGTTACTTGTTTGAAAAATTTCAGCCCAACCCAGTTTGTATTTTGTGAAATATTGGTTCAGGAAGTTCAACTAAAACACATTTTTATTCATGTTTATCTACAAAAGTGCAGAAATTGAAATGGGCATATCTTTCAATTGGTAAGTTGGATTCTCATGATTTTTGGACAGGAAGTGTATAATACCAAGATGAAAAATCTTGTCAATTTTGATCCCAATCAAATGTACATTTTTTTAGAAAATGGTCATAATCACCTATAGCCAATTTGGATTTTTCTCGAAATCTGTGATGTGGGTTTGTCTAATTTTTGGTGTGGAGATGCATTAAAATGGTAATTACTTGCTTGCAAATTTTTTTTTTCTTAAAATCAATTTGACAATAATCACAGATGAAACCAGCACGGTAAACAGGTAATTTTCTTTACAACTTATGTATTTCTTTCTGCATGATATATTTTCTTTTACGAACTTCTCACAATTTTTATGCTGGGTCGCATGAGGATATGCAACCGGATCAGTTGGGGAGGGAGAACTATATTCAATACATATTCACTAATAAGTTTTCATGCAGGATTTTGTATTAAAGTTTTTTTTTCTAGGTTTCAAAGACAGTCGCATTTTGCTGGTGAAGTGATTTTTCGAAGAAACACAATTTTTTTGAGAAACATGCTTTGATAGACAGCCTTAAGGAGTTGTTACTCATGATGTTTGCTCATAAACATCACAACATTGGTTGTTACACAGAAACCATCCATAAACTTGCGTCATGATTGTTTATCCATATTTTTCCTTCAGAGCACCTTCATCATCCATGTCTTGAAGTCCACTTTCCATCACTTTATTTGTCATGACTTCACACATGCCTATATTTCTGAGTTGCATACATCCCTTTATCATTTTCAGTTCATTTTTCCATTCCTACCAATCTTTTTATACCAACTCGCGTTGACTGATGTGGGATTCCTTAAGGCCCACCTTTCAACAAGTCTTTTCCCATCGACCTCAGCACCTTATTTGGGATATAGACTAGAGTTCATTATTGAGTACCTGGAGGCTTGCATGCCTTAATGGCAAGTTCTCTTGCTAAAAATCATGGGAATTCATCAATGTCCCTTGATCGTCAGATCTTGCAAGTGGCTCGACATCAGCACATCTATTCGCACTTCGCAAGATGTACTTGGGTACCTTGGCACTCATTGACATCACTGGTGAGTTGCCTCGCATTGGTTAATGGCATTCATCAATGGCCAGTAATCCAATGATTTCTCTTCATGCTCGACCTTGACACATTTATTCACATGAATAGAATTGTACCACTGGGTTTTGTAGCAGGTGAAGACTATACATTCTTTTTCATGACTCCATCAGCAGTTGCAGAAGCATGACTTCAGATCTATGAGTATACCACAGTTCCACTTTATTCCTTCCACATTTTCCATTATTTATCAGTAGCAGTTCAGATTCCTCCACTTCACATTACAGTAGTTCTAGCAGTTACAGCCGCAGCAGCATTTACAGTTACATATTCTCTATGATTCAGCAGCAGCAATTCCGATTCCTTTACTGCCCATGATCTAGCAGTTACAACTGTTGTAGCAATGACACATTCCACAATCCAGCAGCATCAACTAAATTCCTATTGCATCGTTCATCTACTTTTTGGGTAAGTGGGGGTATGTTGTTTTCTAAACTTTAATCATGCAATTCCTTACATGCTAGAAATGAATAATTTGGAAAATTCCCTCACCATGCTCCATTTCTTTCACAGCCCATGCTAGATTGCATGAGGACATGCAACCACATCAGTTGGGGAGGGTGAACTATATTCAATACATACTCACTACTATCATTCCATTCTTTTCACCACCATCACCCATTTTTCATCTCATTTACCATTCACGAGCATTTCTTTTCCGACAAATCCTTTATTGCACTTTGCTTCATACACATTGATATACATATTGGCATGATTCATAAAGAAAATGATTTCTTATGCACAATTATGCTTTCTATACACATTAATAGCTTATCATTTTCAGTGAGTGTCTAGTTAAATTATTATGCAGCTAGAAAACAGATGACGAAATGAATGTTGTTAACACAAGAACCAACATTCTTTACAATCACGGTTGTCACAAAAGAACCAACCATAAGGAAAATGTCAGTTGTTACTCATGCATTTCACATCATGAAATGAATGTTGTTAACACAAGAACCAACATTCTTTGCATTCATGGTTGTCACACAAGAACCAACCATAAGGAAAATGTCAGCTGTTACTCATGCATTTCACATCATGAAATGAATGTTGTTAACACAAGAACCAACATTCTTTATATTCATGGTTGTCACACAAGAACCAACCATAAGAAAATGCCAGTTGTTACTCATGTATTTCACAGTCTAGAAATATTCATTGTTAAAAATACATCATCAATCAAAGCCAAAGTGTAGATGCCAAAAGTTCTTGAGAAGAGCCATACACGGTTGCATGAGGACATGCAACAAGTTCAGTTGGGGAGTATGTTGGGACACAAAAATATCCTTTTTTCATCCACTTTATCTTCCTCTATTCCTCACATTTCATCGTCCCATTAACCTTTTATCATACCATTTCCATATATATATGTGGGTTTCACCTTATTATTTCCACTTTATTTATTTTTAGTATTATAAGTGAATTTATGATTAAATATTAGAAAATTAACATGCTTTTCACTAATATCTCAAAGTATGGATGAGCTTTGTAATGTGTAGGAATATGTGAAGGATTAATTCAAAGAAAATAATTCATGTATATCTCCTCCATCATTTCAATGAGATAGTTATGCAAAGAATATTATAAGGAGAAGATCATGAAGATTTGGTTGAGAGACATGTGGAGAATTTGTGAAAGATATGTGGATGATTTGAAGGGATCATATCTTGTAATAATAGGAAAGTAGTTGAGTGGTTGAGTGAATAGTGGATCTCTCATTATGAGATTGTTATTTTCCTCATGTATAAAAGAGAGTGCTCTCTCTTCATTTCATAATAATTATTAAGGAGAATATTATCTTAGAATATTTTAGATCTTAGATTATCTTATATAATAGTAGATTGTAGAAGTTAGTCTTGACTTTGTAATATGGAGAAGGGAATTCTTAGCTTTTGTTCATAATATTGGTTTGATGCTTTCATGATTTATGATTGATTGTTGTGATATAACTTAATATTGCTTTATTGTTAATGTGAGCTCACATGTGTTGTCTTGTTGCTCTTCATATGTTGTCTTTCTTTTATGCAATTTACTTTTAGTCGTGTGTTTCATCTTTCAACATTAGATTATCAATTGCTTGTTTCATTTTAAGGGGGGTTAGATTAGATTAGTCTTAGTTTCATGGGGGGTTATATTAACTTAATTTCACTTCAGTCTTACATATACTTTGCAGGTGCTTCGTAAGCCTACGAACCTCGGATTGGCAAATTAAATGGCTGGGCAAATACTACAACGAAATTAAAACGACATTAATTCGGCCCAACAACCATCAACATCATGAACATCATCATCGTCATTCTCATCATCATCACCATAAACATCATCATCATCATCATCATCCTCATCATGAACATCATGAACATCATGAACATCATCATCATGAACATCATGAACATCATCATCATCCTCATCATCATCATCACCATCAACATCACGAACATCATCATCATCATGCTCATCCTCTTCATCATCCTCATCAACATCATCATCATCATCATGAACATCATGAACATCCTCATCATCCTCATCACCGTCAACATCATCCTCCTCATCATCATCATCCTCATCATCCTCATCATTATCAATCATCATGGCCATCAACATCGTGAACATCATCATCATCATCCATCATCATTCATCATCACCATCAACATCATGAACATCATCATCATCATCCTCATCATCATCACCGTCAACATCATCATCATCATCCTCATCATCAACATCACGAACATCATGAACATTCTCATCATCCTCATCACCATCAACATCATCCTCATCATCATCCTCATCATCCTCAGTCATCATGCCCATCAACATCGTGAACATCATCATCCTCATCATCATCACCATTAACATCATTATCATCATCCTCATCATCGACATCATGAACATCATGAACATCCTCATCACCATCAACATCATCATCATCATCATCGTCACCTTCATCATCCTCATCATCATTCATCATCATCATCCTCATCATCATCATCACCTTCATCATCCTCCTCCTCATCATCATCAACATCATGAACATCATGAACATTATCATCATCCTCATCATCATCACGGACATCATCATCATCATCATCATCACCTTCATCATCGTCATCATCATCATCATCATTCATCATCACCATCAACATAAAAAACATTTAGAATAATTAAAAAAT
>LPNX010469022.1:36648-112007 GCA_001517045.1 Pseudotsuga menziesii
GTCACGCCAACGAGGTCCAAATCTGGAAAGCCACGAATGGTGGGGGTGCGGTTGGCATTGCCATATTTCCCATGCCCAAACACACTAGCAGGAGTTGATAGAATTCAAAATTGCCGCTCCGTGAGGTTTTTTACGCACAGGGCCTAAGTCCACTAGGTGTCCCTGAACGGTATCTGGAGGTGACTTGCAACTCACCATAGATCGATGCTCAAGCCTCTGATCGACGAACCCTCGATTTCATTGGATTCATGACGGGGGGGGGGGGGGGGGGGCCTCCCCCTCCTCTCCATTGCCCGATGACCTCCATCTACAGTCGTTTATGGAGCTAGGGTTTCGCTCAATAGGGGACAATGCAATCACGCCAACGAGGGCCAAATATGGAAAGCCACGGATGGTGGGGGTGCGGTTGGCATTGCCATATTGCCCATGCCCAAACACACTAGCAGGAGTTGACAGAATTCAAAATTGCCGCTCCGTGAGGTTTTTTGCGCACTAGGCCAAAGTCCACTAGGTGTCCCTAAACGGTATCTGGAGCTGACCTGCAACTCACCATAAATTGATGCTCAGGCCTCTGATCGATGAACCGTCGAATCCGTTGGATTCACGACGTGAGATTTTATCTAGGGGGGGGCCTCTCCCTCCTGTCCATTTCCCGGTGACCTCTGTCTACGGTGGTTTCTGAAGCTAGGGTTTCGCTCAGTAGGGACAATGCAGTCACGCCAATGAGAGCCAAAGCTGGAAAGCCACATATGGTGGGGATGTGGTTGGAATTTCCATATTTCCCATGCCCAAACACACTAGCAGGAGTTGATAGAATTCAAAATTGCCGCTCCATGAGGTTTTTTGCGCACCGGGCCCAAGTCCACCAGGTGTCCCTGAACGGTATCTGGAGGTGACCTGCAACTCGCCATAGATCGACGCTCGGGCCTCCGATCGACGAACCATTGATTTTGTTGGATTCATGACATGGGATTTTAGCTAGGGAGGGGGCTCTCCCTCCTGTCCATTTCCCGGTGACCTCCATCTACAGTGGTTTCTGAAGCTAGGGTTTCGCTCAATAGGGGACAATGCAGTCACGCCAACGAGGGCCAAAGCTGGAAAGACACAGATGGGGGGGATGCAGTTGGAATTTCCATATTTCCCATTCCCAAACACACTAGCAGGAGTTTATAGAATTCAAAATTGCCGCTCCGTGAGGTTTTTTGCGCACCGGGCCCAAGTCCACTAGGTGTCCCTGAACAGTATCTGTAGGTGACCTGCAACTCGCCATAGATCGATGCTTGGGCCTCCAATCGATGAACCGTTGATTCTATTGGATTCATGACATGGGATTTTAGCTAGGGGGGGCCTCTCCCTCCTGTCGATTGCCCGGTGACCTCCGTCTACGGTGGTTTCTAAAGCTAGGGTTTCACTCAATAGGGGACAATGCAGTCATGCCAACGAGGGCCAATACTGTAAAGCCATGGATGGTGGGGATGCGGTTGGCATTGCCATATATCCCATGCCCACACACACTAGCAGGAGTTGACAGAATTCAAAATTGCCGCTCCGTGAGTTTTTTTGCGCACCGGGCCCAAGTCCACCAGGTGTCCTTGAACGGTATCTGGAGGTGACCTGCAACTTGCCATAGATCGATGCTCGGGCCTCCGATCAATGAATAGTTGATTCCGTTGGATTCATGACAAGGGATTTTTGCTAGGGGGGGGCCTTTCCCTCCTGTCCATTTCCCGGTGACCTCGGTCTACGGTGGTTTCTGAAGCTAGGGTTTTGCTCAATAGGGGACAATGCAGTCACGCCAATGAGGGCCAAAGCTGGAAAGCCACGGATGGTGGGGATGCGGTTGGCATTGCCATATTTCCCATGCCCAAACACACTAGCAGGAGTTGACAGAATTCAAAATTGCCGCTCCATGAGGTTTTTTGCGCACCGGGCCCAAGTCCACCAGGTGTCCGTGAACGGTATCTGGAGGTGACCTGCAACTCGCCATAGATCGATGCTTGGGCCTTCGATCGACGAACTATCAATTCTGTTGGATTCATGATGAGGGATTTTAGCTAGGGGGGGCCTCTCCCTCCTCTCCATTACCCGATGACCTCCATCTACGGTGGTTTTTGAAGCTAGGGTTTCACTTAGTAGAGGACAATGTAGTCACGCCAACGAGGGCCAAAGCTGGAAAGCCACAGATGGTGGGGATGTGGTTGGCATTGCCATATTTCCCATGCCCAATCACACTAGCGGGAGTTGACAGAATTCAAAATTTCCACTCCGTGAGGTTTTTTGCGCACCGGGCCCAAGTCCACCAGGTGTCCCTGAACGGTATCTGGAGGTGACATGTAACTCGCCATAGATCGATGCTCGGGCCTCTGATCGATGAACCGTTGATTCCGTTGGATTCATGATGTGGGATTTTAGCTAGGGGGGGGGATCTCCCTCCTGTCTATTTCCCGGTGACCTCCATCTACGATGGTTTCTGAAGCTAGGGTTTCGCTCAGTAGGGACAATGTAGTCATGCCAATGAGAGCCAAAGCTGGACAATGCATTTCATGCCAACGAAGGCCAAACTTGGAAAACCCTATCCCTAACTAGGGTTTATTGTTTAACATGCATGTCCCATAACCATAACCCTACCAAGGAAACCCTAATCCTAACCCTAATCTTATCTTACTGTCACAACTCAATTCAGAATCAATCTAATGCCGAACTGAACTTTTTCAAATCCGATGGACTTATGCTTCAAATCATGTTGATTCACAAAGTTGGTTCTCAGTCTTTGGATTCTATTGTAGTTCCTTTAATGCTGAGTGATTAGTCATTGGGTGCATGAGGTTTGTTGAATAGTGTTGTTGGTTGTTGATGAAATTTAAAGCATGTATTACACTTAGTTTTATTAAATTACACTTGAGCATTGACTTAACTTGTAATTTAATGAATTCAAACTCACAATTTTTAATTAGATATATCCAATTGGTGTGCAAGTAGTGAGTTCATTGAAAACTTGAAGTACATTGTATTGCACTTATATTTATTAAATTACACGAGCAATAACTTTGACTTTAGTGTGCATGTATTGAGATCATTGAAACCTTTAAATATAATAGTTTTTTCTTTTGACATAGTGCATTCATAAGTAATAGATAATCCTCACAATTCAATACAATAGATTGACACAAGAACATGTGGATACCAAAGAACAAATTCAAAGTGAAATGTATCATTCATTTATAACTAAAATGTCAATTATGTACATGTCTCCAAAAGTACATATATATCCAAAAGTAACCAGAAGTACATGTCTCTCCACAACTACCCAAGACTATCCAAGACACATGTACATGTATCCAAAACTATCCAAGCCACATGTACATGTAAGTGAAATGTCAATGTACATGTCTCCAAAAGTACATGTATCCAAAACTGTCCAAGCCACATGTACACATGTATCGATATGTACATATCCCATAAGACACATCAAAACTCAAGCTTCCTCTTGTTCTTTCTTGACGGTGATCCTGTAGGCTCAACTATAGGACCAGTGTGCATCTCTAGATCTTGCAAATTAAATATCAATTGTTAAATTCAATTAACTATGTGCTAATTATACATTAGCTGAATAAAATACCATATCTAAATTAACTCAAAAATTATGAAAATGTTAATGGACATTGCATGAAACAATTGTTCATTAATGGACATCTCACCTCAGGGGATTGGGTTTCTTGTGTAGCAGATGGAGCTGTTGCTTGAACATAAATGATGGTCGCATCCATGGTCGAACCAGAGGGGGTCGGACCTGGTGGTGGTGGTGGTGGTGGCTACAATCACCAAATCTTGAAATAGTTAGAAATGTGAATGAATAAACAATAGACAACAATAACACACTATGTCTATATCATGTTCAAATAGTTGTACCTCTTTGTGACTTGTTTCCATTGTATATGCTGTTAGTTTTTCAATAATTAAGCTAGCATTATGATCTTAGGATCTTTTCACTGAGAGAATAACAAGCACACCAATAAAACACAAGCATATCATAAGAGACAAGAGACACAAAGAGTTTTCCTCGGGGAAACCATAAAGGAGAAAACCCCGCAACTTCCTCTAAGATAGAATCAACACCAAAATAGTAAGAGATCTCCCAAAACAGCAGTAGTCTTCTGTCTAGGCCCAAAATTTCCTTCTTCAAAAGTGCGCCACACTTGAGAGAGCAAGTGATGTATTTCACTAGTGACCAATAGAGAGACTCTCACTCTCTATTTATATTCATCTGTTCACTTGAATTTCACTTTCACACGTAGGCTCGACCTAACATTACTTACCCGAGCCTACACCTTAATTAGTGTATAATAACTCAAGTGCCCCGAAACTGTGGGGACTTACCTAATGACTTGACATGACTTGTTTACATTATTAATCTTCCCGATCGGAACATTGGGGCATGATCACATGACTCAAATACATAATAGAAACATCCCGGGATAAACATCGGGTTACAATACATAAGATACATAGAAGAATACATTCCGAAGTTACATATACATCAACACTCCCTCTTAACTAGGAAGGTATTCTTTCGACACGATTTTCAGCACTGGTCTTCTTCTCTGTATCAGCTGGATCATCTCGTCTTCAAGTCATCTTCATATTCAAGTCATCTTCGGATCTGGATCATCTCTTGATCTAGATAATCATCGAACATCATCACTGGATCTGGATCATCACTCGATCTGGATCATTACTGCTGGATCATCATTACTGGATCTGGATCATCACTCGATCTGGATCATCACTGGTGCTATCTCATGATTCTTCTCGTCATAGGAAGTTCTACAGACACAGCCCTTTTTCATGCTGGTTGTAAGCCTACCCTCATGTAGGTCTTCGCCCAGCACTTACATCTGACCTGCTCGTCAGAAAGGCACGCCTAGCACTCACATCTGATTATGTAGTAAACTACAATCCCATCAGAAAGGCCCAGCACTCACATTCACTAGCATGATAGGACACACCTACTATCATCTGTGAAATGGCTCAGCACTTACATCTGACCTACTCATCAGAAAGGCACAACCATCCAGGGGAACACATCCAACCACACTGATGGAAGACTCCCATCCAGACAGGAACACATCCTATCACCGTGATGAGAGGTTTCAGCACTTACATCTGACCTACTCGTCAGAAGGGTACAACCATCTAGGGGAACACATCCAACCACACTGATGGAAGACTCCCATCCAAACAAGAACACATCCTATCACAGTGATGAGAGATTTTAGCACTTACATCTGAGCACGTGGGAACACATCCCTTAGTCGCTCCAGAAAGGCTCTACACTTACATCCACCCAGGGGAACACATCCGACCACACTGATGGAAGGGCTTGCACTCACATCTGATCCCACGAGAACACATCCCATCAGTCATATCAGAATGCCCCCCAGTCCTCGACTGAGCTACCTAGTAACTGACCAGGCACCTCCATTCTCCTAGATAATTGCAGTTGCCCTTACATCCGACCCGCTCGTCGGAATGGCCAACACTCACATCTGACATGGAAGGAACTAAATCCTTTAGCCATGAACATAATGGTTCAGCCCTTACATCTGATCAAGTGGGAACAAATCCCTCTATCACATCAGAATGGCTACACAGTCCTGCACTGAGTGATCCTGGTAATTGACCAGGTGCCTCCATTCCTAGAATGGCAATTACCCTTACATCTGTCCTACTCGACAGAATGGCACAGCCCTTATATCTGACCTACTCGTCAGAATGGCTACAGATCTCAGCACTCATATCAGTCATGGAAGGAACCAATCCTCTCACCATGATGGAACGGCTCAGCCCTTACATCTGACCATGGAAGGAACCAATCCTCTCACCATGTCAGAATGGCTCTGGGTCTCATCACTGTCTCTGGGAGGAAGCCTCGATCTGGAGAGCACCAAGTCTCTCTCTGAAGTACTCAAACTTCAGCCTAGCCAATGGCTTCGTCAATACATTAGCTATTTGTTCCTCCGTCGCAACATACTGGAGCTTCACTGCTCCTCTCTGAACCATATCCCTGATATAGTGATACTTGATCTCGATATGCTTCGACTTGTAATGGAACACTGGATTCTCTGACAACTTCACACAACTCTGGTTGTCACAATATATACAAGTAGCATCTGACTGGAGATCAAATATATCAGACAGTAGCTTCCGCAGCCATACTGCCTCACAACTAGCTGAACAGGATGCGACATACTCTGCTTCAGTTGTACTCAGTGCCACACAGGATTGCTTCCTGCTAAACCAAGAGATCACACCCGATCCCATACTGAAGAAACATCTCGAAGTACTCTTCCGGTCGATGGCACTGCCTGCCCAATCTGAATCAACATAAACCTCTAGGTTAATCTTCTGATTCACATCATACTTGAGCCCATAATCAATTGTACCCTTCAGGTACCTCAGAATATGCTTTGCAGCAATCAAGTGAACACTTCTCAGATCTGTCAGGTACTGGCTCAAGGTGTTCACAGCAAAGCAAATATCTGGTCTCGTGTTCGTCAGGTACATCAATGACCCAATCATCTGATGATACATCGTAGCATCAACCGACTCTGAAGAAGTATCACTCAATAGCTTCAGGTTTGATGCCATAGGTGTGGCCATTTCCTTGCAGTCCATCATCCCAAACCTCTTTAGGATCTCTATTGTATACTTCCCTTGTCCAAGGAAGATCCCATCTATACTCTGCCACACCTCCATACCTAGAAAGTAATGCATCATCCCCAAGTCCTTCATCTCGTACTCAGCAGCAAGCTTTCTCTTTGTATCAGCAATCAACCCATCTGTACTTGTCACAAATAGATCATCTACATATAGTAGAAGCATCACTGGGTTGCCATCTTCAACCTTGTAGTAAAGGTTGGAATCTACTTTACTCTTGGTAAAGCCCAAACTGGATAGAAAGCTGTCAATCCTGCCTTACCAGGTCCTGGGTGCCTGTTTCAAACCATACAGGGCTTTCTTCAATCTGCACACATGAGACTCTCTGTCATGTGTCTCAAAACCAAGTGGTTGTTCTACATACACTTCCTCTTCTACTACACCATTCAAGAAAGCTGTCTTGACATCCATTTGGTGTATCTTCCACTTCATCACTGCAACCAAAGCAAGTACTGTTCTAATGGAAGTGTATCTGGCTACAGGTGCAAAAGTCTCTTCATATTCTATTCCCTCTTTCTGAGAGAATCCTCGAGCTACAAATCTTGCTTTGTATCCCATGATGTTTCCATCTACTGCATGATGGAACTATGAACTTCTCTTTAGGTCTTGATACTGCACCCATACATCATTCTTCTTGAACTTTCCCTTTCTTCTTGGTGGCTGGAAGGTTCTGCATCAATGATGTCACTGCACTCATCATACTATTCTTCATTTTGAAATGTCATCACTTGCTCTTCGGAACAAGTCTTCATTCTTCTTTGCTTGTAGGCGATTATGTATGCGGACTTTCCTACAAGTCAAATGCAATTGTATGGTTATAAACATTTCATAAGGAATATTTATACTGGAAAACACTTATGCATAAATATATGATCATGCAACTACTTTAGCCAATACAACATTCATCCATATCTCATTGAAACTTTCTAGATGCCTTCCATCTCTACCAGGACAACATTGAGATTGTGCACTAATCCAATATGTCAGCAAAGAGGTTTCATTCTAGATAAGTAGCAATGGATAATTTGTATAGCCCCATGAGGTACTTATCCATCACATGCATATTAGTAGTATTCTGTCATTAATGCAAACATCCTATCATGCATAATACAATAACTGAATATAAACAAATGCATAACAAAACAATATCATGAAATGACAATTGAATACTTATCTTTATTTGTTTCGTGGGTAGACTGCTTCTTGATCCTTCAGCTTCACCGTCTTCTTCATTCATGGTAGCATCGTTTCTTATCCAAATGATAAGGAGGATAAGAAGTTCTTCAAGAGTTGAGTTCTTCATATTCCTCATTGCTTGAGGGATCTTCTTTGGATGGCAAGATCTTGATCTTCAATTTCTCCCATGATCTTATGAGTCGAGCTTCTTTTTCTTCCTAGAGTCTACTGAAAGTAATCACTTCCTTCTGGAACACATTCATTGAATGAATGAATTCCACGATCCTGGGAGGCCATTCAAGGTGGCCATCACCACTTCTGCATTCTTCACTTCTGCTTCAAGTTGTTCTTGATTTGAGAGACTCTTATGACTGCATGGTCTCTGCATTCTAGATCTTCACATTCTTCAACTGGTTTCTTTAGGTCATATTTTGATTTTTGTTCTTCCCTTCAAATAGGTTGAAATTCTGGAAGACCTCCAACAGCTTTGCTTGCAATAAGTAGTGCTCTGTAATGCACATGTGCAAGCCTTCAATCACTACCACATCATCGATAGTCTTTCCTTTTGGCCATATGATGACTTGACCATCTATGAATGTAACTCGCATTCCTTTTGCATCCAAGGCTGAAATAGATAGAAGGTTCTTCTTGAGTCCTGGAACAAACAATACTTCTTTCATTGTTAGAGACTTACCAGAGTCTAGCTTGTATGAAGATTCCCCACTACCTTTTATTGGATATTGGTAGTCATCTCCTAGTTTCACCTTGTGAGGTGATTCATGTTCTGACAATCTTACAAAAGATTCCTTGAATCCCATCATATGTTTGGAAGCTCCACTATCTATAAGCCAATCATCACTTCCATGAGTAATGTTACCTGTGAGAGCTAATATTAGAACATATTCATCCTTTCTTGAAGAATCTTCACTTTCATATCTGGATCTCTTTCTGGATGGTTCATCATCCTCTGTAGCATGAGCATGATGTCTTCTTTTTCCTTGACCAAGTTCTTCTTGTGAAAGGCTTCTAACCTCGTCTCCCTCTGAAACTGGAACCTCCATACTCATGTAGGTGTCCAATCCATTTTCTTCAGAGAGATCATATACTTCCAAGCTTGGAAGTTGTCAACTTCCGCAAGCTTGTCACCAAGCTGATGTGATAGATCACTTTGAAATGAGAACCTCAAATGGAAATAGCAAAGGATTAGATCTTACCGATTTGAGGTGTCCGTCCTTGTCCTGGAGTTTGCTGATCTAGGGTTTGTCGTAGAAACCCTAATTTTCAAAACTTGGAAACTTTCAGATCTGATTAGAGAAACAGATATATCTCTTCAAATGGAGCTGTCCAATGTACTCCTTTTCTGAAAACAGTGGAGGGAAGCTTCTGAAACAGGAAGCCCTAATTTTCTGATTTCTTCTGCAGAAATGCCTGTTACTGTTTCTATGATATCTCCGCAATTAATAATCCTCTGTGTCTGAAATTTCACACTGAGGTAACCCCGCATGTCCCTGATCCAAAACCATAGGTTTCATTGGCTTCACCATTTGGGATTTATTATCCTTTTCCCAAGGTGACCTGTTACAGGACTGTTCAGAACAGCGAAGTTGTATGGCATGCCACATGTCACTGGTTCATCCTCTGAGTCTGACCTTCAGACCACCGAAATTACAGTCTGTTCCCTTTCTAGAACATCTTCAGGAATTCCATTTGGACCTCTGTAGCCTAAAATATTGCAAATATCCCCAGGTGTCGTGTTTATGGATGATTTCTGGAAGAGGCTCTAGCCCTAACTTGGAGAGATCATATCTCCCAGAATATAGTGAATCTGAGGCTTATTTTTGGACACAGCGTTCAGCAGGATTTTATATTCGGCCCCTGCAATTTTTAGCTTCTAAGAATTTTCCAATCTCAGAATATAACAACTGTACCAAAACTTAGCATTTTTAGTATTTAGGGTTTCTCTTAGCTCAGGGTCAAACTAGGGTTTGACTTTCCCAGAGTTTCACCCGACAAAATTTCTTGATCCAGGTCTCTAAACTTTGGTTTTGATGAGGAGAACAATTCTATGCTGGTCTCACTCAAAAATTCCTCTTCTGTAGAAAGCCCTAATTTCCACATCGAAACTAAAAATGCTTGAAATTGAATTCCGCATCGATAGAAAGATGCACCCTTCAATGGAGAGTCATCCTAGTATACTTTTGCTGAAAATATGTGGAGGAAGATCCACAAACAAGGAATCCCTAGCCTCCACAGCTGTACAGTTTCTTCTTCTCAGGTTAGCTCTGATACCATGTTAGTTTTTCAACAATTAAGCTAGCATTATGATCTTAGGATCTTTTCATTGAGAGAATAACAAGCACAGCAATAAAACACAAGCACATCATAAGAGACAAGAGACACAAAGAGTTTTCCTCGGGGAAACCATAAAGGAGAAAACCCCACAACTTCCTCTAAGATAGAATCAACACCAAAACAGTAAGAGATCTCCCAAAACAGCAATAGTCTTATGTCTTCTGTCTAGGCCCAAAATTTCCTTCTTCAAAAGTGCGCCACACTTGAGAGAGCAAGTGATGTATTTCACCAGTGACCAATAGAGAGACTCTAACTCTCTATTTATATTCATCCGTTCACTTGAATTGCACTTTCACACGTAGGCTGGACCTAACATTACTTACCTGAGCCTACACCTTAATTAGTGTATAATAACTCAAGTGCCCCGAAACTGTGGGGACTTACCTAATGACTTGACATGACTTGTTTACATTATTAATCTTCCCGATCGGAACATCGAGGCATGATCACATGACTCAAATACATAATAGAAACATCCTGGGATAAACATCGGGTTACAATACATAAGATACATAGAAGAATAATTCCGAAGTTACATATACATCAACAGATGCAACACTGACTGCTGCATCAACCATCCCTGCAAGGTTTTAAACAGTAAACTCTAGCTCCTGATGCAGTAAACATGCAAATCAAACATTAACAAAATATTTTATGCACTGGATTTCAAGTTAACCAAGAAATATCATCGAAGGATATACAAATTACCATGGTATCAGTATCTCCATGGTCGCGGACAACTTCACTCTTTCTAGGAGTAGTCCGTCTCATATACACTTGACCCTTGTTCACATATGGCCTATGGGGAGATACAACTCCAAGAGATGGTCTAGGTGTTTCGGTACTAGCCTATAGTCAACAAGAGTTCATGTAGCTAGACATGGATGATTCAATGAACATACATGTATTTAAAAGATGACATTTTTTAAATGTTTAAAATGTTTACCTCCATCACTGCTTCCCCTCATGTAGGATCTGGCATCTGCCCAGATATTTCCTCGGTCGATATGACCATGGATCCTACCTCCATCACTGATTTCCCCCGTGAAGGATCCGACATCTGCAAGTTTAATAATTGTAAATATTAGACCGTAGATAACATTAGTGAACTAACATGTACAGTATGTGGAAATTAACAATTTAACAAGTATTAAAAAACTGAAATTTTAAAATGTTTACCTCGGTGTGAGATACAGGATCAGTGGATGGAATGTCCTACCCGTGTGTAGAGTGTGGAACATGATACTCTGGGGCGTCGCTGCTGGCATAAAGCATCAACTGCAAGTTCACAAAATTAATATATTAGCTCAAACTATACATATGTGTACAAAGAGGAAAATAAATGAAGAATTTATTACAATTAACCATATACATACATCATTCAAAAACCCACTGAAGACAACATCTGAAGAAATACCATAGCATCAATGACCACATGATGTGCACTCGTGAGGCTCAAAAGTAGGTTGGAAATGTGCTGATGGTGCTACACTAGTAGATGGTCCTGCACCAGTGGGTGGTACTGCACAGGAATATGGTCCTGCACCATGAGGACCTGGTGTATGTACCAAACTAGGGACAGATGTCCCTTCCTCACCTATATGCTGAACCATAGTGCTATGGCGAACAACGGCCCGTGCCAAACTCAAAAATTCCTCACATGTCTATGGAATAACATATGTACAGGTGGGACATCTGGCCCAGGAAACTGCCTGCGAGGTGCAGGGATAGGGCGATCAACGTCTCGAATCCTGGCATTGGGTCAGTT
This sequence comes from Pseudotsuga menziesii, assembly GCA_001517045.1. NCBI lineage: Eukaryota > Viridiplantae > Streptophyta > Pinopsida > Pinales > Pinaceae > Pseudotsuga > Pseudotsuga menziesii. The sequence continues at coordinate 48,662 of LPNX010469022.1, forward strand.
TTGGGGCATCCCCCCACCGATCCCTTGAAATTGCAATATATCAAAATAGTTTACATGTTTTCCCAACACGAACTCTGCATACATCTTCCAAAGGAAGTACAACGAGATTTCCCTGTTGTTGTGTGGTGGCATATCAAAAACCATATACCATCTGTCCATCCAGTTATCAACAAATGGTTGATATGTGCACCATTCGATAGAGATATGTGGCCTATTTGCATTTGGGATTTCCCCCGTGCAAGGGTCCCTAAACAATGAAAATATATGCTCTTTGGTGATTTTCAACTTTTTTATTGCATTGTAGCTAAGCCCATTAGCGTACTCACATCTTTTTCTTTCTCTATATGAAGTAATATCATATAGTATGTTGTTTGACAATGTGATAGTCTCAACAATTGCATCCAAAGTGGATGCAAGTGAACGTCGAATTCTATCACCACCACTAAAAGCAGTACTCAAACCTCTCAACTGGGCAAGCTCAATCAATATTTCCGCATTGGGGTCCATAGCCGCAACTGCAATAAAAAAATCAATAAGAAAATAATTAGAAACGTATACATGGTATATAATGACCTCTCTTCAAAATTGACAATGTAAATTAAGGAAAACATACACAAACTTAAGTTTGACTAATTTTTCAAACATAAAAAACTATAAACAATAATTAAAGTTTAACACTTTTACTTTTATTTTGTATCTTTATGGTATTGATTTTTTCTTACATAGGTGTTACTGGGAAAATATATTCAACATATCAATTAAATCATTGGCGTGTGGTGGATTCCCTAGCCCCACCAAATCAAATCTCTTTGAGAAAATTGTTAGAGAAGCACAAAATAATATGAAACAAGAAAACTTATTCAGTTGAGAAGTTATAGAATGTATTTACCTTGACATCATAAATCCACTAAAACATGACCACCTCAAAAACTGTTAAAAACCTAATTTCCATTATGTTTGATGCATAAACAAAACATACACAATTATCATTCTCTCAAGATTGAATCACATTCTAGTATGTTCTAAAAACCGTTTTAAAGTGGTATTCAACCTCTACTTTATTTTGTTGATTATACTCCTCAGTTCACTCTAACATAAATTAAGAATTGTATGCACCATACAAATGTAATGACTCCCACTCCTTAGCATCTACATTTTCAAGTAATCATTATTTAAATCCAAATTTACAATATTTAGGATTAGAACAATTGTTACAAAAAATTTGAGTATACCTCTTATCCTCTTTGAAGACCCTCCACCCTCTAATCTTTCTCCTTAAAAAAATTGATCTTGGTTATTTCCCCATAATCATGGAGCTTCAAAATGCAATTGAGGTAAGTACTCACTCAAATGAACCATTATCTGAAAGACCATGTACCCCTCAGCCATAGATCCTTCTAGATGAACTCTTTGTCTCACAAAATGTTTTAGAAACTTCATATATCTCTCCGTAAGAAACATTGTATGGATATGGATAGAAAAACATTCTTCAATCTCTTCTACTAGGTGTATAAGGTAATTCTCTTGAGAATTAAAAAAGATAGGAGGGAAGTGCATTTGAATATCACACATCTAAAGTCACACAATTATAGGGTAAAAATTGACAAAAAAAATGCATTGGGTGATTGAATTACCTTGTTGGATGACAATGCATGAGTGAAATCTCCTCCCCTCAACTTGAATTAGCTCCTGCAACAATCCCAAGCAATGGTCTCACTCCAAAACGCTCCAATGGCCCTTCGAATTCGCGTTCTTGATTGTGAAAATGGGCCGCTGGTTCGGGACTGTGTATTTAATTTTTTTTTATGATTTGCAAATCGCGTACGCGTTTTATAACTACATATCACGAGCGCATTTTGTAGTTATATAAAGCATACGCGATATGGCTTCCTATCCTACATGTTCCATGACATGTCAGGCTCGGGTTGAACCATACCAAGTGCTATGTCAGGCTCGGGTTGATGTATTTTTTGGTAACATGATCTTGTTTTTGAAAACTAGGATTGCATCTTAAAGGTCCCTCATCTTCTTGCACTGAACCTACAATAAAATTTTAAAAAAAGTTTAAAAAATGTAGTATTTATTAAAGTAAATGTAAAAATGATCTTTTCATTAATGAAAAGTTTAAAAAATGTACTATTTATTAAAGTAAATGTAAAAATGATTTTTTCATTAACAAGAAGTGGAGTAGAGTGATTATTTGATGCATGATGAGGATGTTGTGATTATACATTTGGTATTTTTTAACCTTTAGCGATGCGATTGGTTGATTTTGTTGCATTTTGGTTTATTAACTAATGGATATTTTATTTTGAATAATGTGATATTAACTATTATGTAATTGTTTAATCATCTTGTATTTTTTTTAAGAGTACTTTTATTAAGTTATAATGATTTTGTTTAATAATGATCTTATAACATTTATCATCATAACAACATAACTATAAGCAAAAGGATCACTGAAATATAGACAAGCACATCCATACAAAAGAAAACAAATATTTATCCTCATGGGAAGAAAAGCCACCAAAACTTCCTATGTATAAGATGTATCAAATGTACAAGACAAGACCCCATCTAGGTATGCCTCCCTCCAGCATATATATATATCCTATGCGTTATACAAAAGTGAGTGTGTGTTCAAATGAGGAACACAACTCCTCTATTTATACTATTTTTGTCACTTGAATTTTAACCTAATAATTTGGCCCCACTTAACTGTCTGGGCCGACTTCATCTAGGAAGACTCAAAAAAATATTATATTATATTCATTAGGGTATTATTGACGTGACTTACAATGGAGGCTTTACCTCATGACTCTATGATGACCAAATACAATAGTAACATCCCAACGAAGGAATAATATATCTTCCTTGGGGTACATCTGTACAATACATTTAGAATATGATTTGAAGTTACAATATTTCAACATAATCTTCCTAAAGAAAGCCCCATGCAATCCTCGGTTGAGCCCATTCGTTGAACACCTAAAGGTTAAAACTATAAACCCCATACTTGGTTAATGTTTGATCCATCCATTTGTCAAGATTTTCTCTCAAACTCTGAGTCCTATCAAATTCCTAGGTTTAGTTTGGAAAAATGACTACATGGCTAGTGTTTGTGTTCATTGTGATGCAAGCTTGAATTAGGACGTTCGGTGTGTAGTATGTTGTCTTATAAAAATTAATTGGCTTTGGCTTTCGTGGTCACTTATTCAATTAACTTGGTTGTACAAGATTTTTGGAGATGAGTATCCATTTGGTCTCTTTCCCCTTTTCTATAAATGTTTCTTCTTCTAGTAGAGACTTGAATATTTTTTTAAAGATCTTGGAGAAACTTCTGTAATTGTGTTGGATTTTGAAATTTCGATAATATTGCAACTATTATTGTTAACTCTACTTTTGTGTTTTATTTTTGTGGGGTTGCTTTTTTTTTGTTTCTTAAAGAAGTTATTCATATATGAGGTATGATTATTGGAATAATATGCACTACAATATTATAATTTTGTGCCATTGAGATAACCATCCTGGCATTGTTTTGTTCTTTTATGCAGAATGTCATTGATGTGATGTCCAATAGGTTAGTGTTGCCACTTGTTATGAATATGTATGCAATATTTAACACTCTCCATAATAGAAGCAGTCTATGGCACTATTCACTATGCTTGAATATGCATTTGGTTCCTCATCAACTCCAAAGTTAAGAGATGTATCTAATCGGAAGTTCCATAGTTGAACAATTGTATGGTATTTTTTGTAGGAATTCTAGTAAATGATCTAACTCTTCATTTTTTAGGTAGGTATTGAGATTCAATCAAACATTGCTCCACGACAACCAAGAAAATTGAGATCACTCTTTCTTGGCTGAGTGGAACCAATAAAATTTAGATCAATCTTTTTTAACTAATTATTTGTTTCAATTTTTTGTATTTTTCTTTAACATTTTCACAATGCTAGTTAGGAATAGTTTTTAGATTGAGATAAATTTGGCACATTCATAATTCTAATTTCAATTCTTATATGCAAGGTCTCCATCTTAATATTGTATGGGAATTGTCATGAACATAGGTGAAAATATAAATCCTTATTTGCATACCCTATGTGTTATCATTACCATGAAATGGTATCATATAAGTTTCACCATTTGTGTATCTTTATAACTATTACATGCTCGAAACTTAACAATGGATATTTTTCTGTGTCCTGTTAACGTAAAAAAAACTAGATATAACCCAAGAAAAGGTAACTAAATGTTGTTAATTCCATTGATTTCAAGAATAAATGTAGAGGAAGTGCAGGCAATTCATTGCATCTTGTGAATGACCTAAATCCAAGCTATGCCCATGATCATATGGTGTTATTGGAAAGTAAGAGGAATTTTTCTATGTTCATTTGGGTTTAAGCATCAATGATGTTTGTTTTGATAGGAAGGTAGGGAAGTCCATCCATTAAAGGGTTTCAATTTTTCATTTTATGGAGTTTAATTTATTAAGCTTGTAGAAGACATGAGCTCTCTATGGTTATACTTGAATTTACATGATATAAAATTGGTAGACTGGTAGGTGTGGTGTGAAACATCTATGATTCTCATATTTTCTAATACTTGCACTATCAGTCTTTTACGTTCTTTGTTACATTGATCTCTTGAATGGATTATATTTTACGCATTTTTTCAACCCATTACTAATGCATTACTATTTCGTCGGTCTTCCATTATCCACCACTACAAATTGATCAGTTTCCCTTGCAATGTCGATGGGATCATTATTAAAATTGCACTATTATTTTATTGAACATCCATTTTTTTATATTAAGATATGTTAGGGTACATGTTTGTTACAACTTGATAATATACTATAAAGGGGTATTAAAAATGGGTTGATAAAAATGGATACCTAAAATATCTGGTGAAACTAGTTTTTTTCTTAATTGGAAAGTTATATTCGGAGGGGGGTTCAACAATAAATTTTAGGAGGCATTTTACAATATTTAGTGAAATTAGGGATATTATTTATTATCATGTGAACGATCATTCTATGTAACAAGTTCACTAGGTGAACTCCTTGTGTGTTGAGCATCAACATCCATCCCAAGAAAAATAAAACGAAATACAATGACAATGAAGATTGACCAGACTGACTGGAAGGACCAAGATGTAACCATGAAGAAAGTTCATGCACTCAACTTCATCCTCGAAAAGGGAAGGGAATGAAATAAGTGAGGCTAGGATTCCACAATGAGAAAAGGTAAGAAAGAAGTGTTGGAAAACCAAAATAGAAACCAAATACAATTCAACATACCCCAGGTTGATCACTAGGAACCTCCCAATAGTTTTTCCCTCTCCATGCCATGTTATTTCCTGTATAAAAACATTTATAATCATCATGTTAGAGTTACAATAAAAAAATATGGTGAAAATTCATATTGGCGAATTGTACTTAAAGACGTCAAATTCCATAAGAAAATTATTTGGCTATACTGTGATGCAAAATAAACTAGCTAATAAAATGTAACTGATAAACTACAAAAGAAAATAACTTCTAACTAATATGACGAAATGAAGCAAGTGCATAGAAGAAAGTAAAATTCCCTATGACTAAAATAAATCCTACTTCTACTTCTAAAAGAGAAAAAGAATCATGCAGGATACCATTTATTCTATAAGAATATATCTAAAATGTTACAACCATTATTCCTTGCACCCTTATAGTGAAAAAAACCGTTATGAGCACCAAAAGCAAATATAGATTTGATCATGAAAATCAAAAGAGAAGAATTACACCTATTCGGATCAAATAAAATGTGTAATATATATAATATGAAACAATAAGATAATATATAGAACACTATTAATACTTATATTCACTATTGGAAAGTCATGTATTCCATTGAAAAGGCATGAGAGGTCCTATTTAAATGACCCTTTAACCATCATTGTAAACATATCTTCAATTAATAAAATTAATTTCTATTAGATTTTTTGAGAGGTATGAACCTCCCAAATGGAAGGAATATGTGTTATTTAATTCTAAAGTGCAAGTATAAGGAATCATTTAGAGGAGTACCAAAAGAACATCCAAATATCAAAGGAAAGCTTAACAAATGATCACAATAGAATGAAGCAACAAGTGGATTTACAAAGACCAGAACGAGATTTTTTGAGAATCTTAACCCTGTCTTTGATGAAGAAAATGCATTCAACCAACACCATGAAGAAATAAGAAATAGGTTATTGGAATTAGGCTTCAATTTTGATAATGTGGGAAAGCCAGCAAATGCTAACCAACTTTGTTCATCTAAAGCAGAGATTGATCTAGAGGTGAGAAAAATAGATTTACAGATAAAATAAGGGAGAAATTCAACACAAGAAGATAACCACTTGTTGAAACTGAGAAAAGATCTGGAGAAATCAAGAGGAACAATTATGATCATGGAATACTGGAACCCGAACAAACTATTGAAAGATATTTGCAATGAAAAGAAAAAGTTGACGAAAATTTGGGAATCCATATCCGTTTCCTTTCATCCCAAACTAAAAGATATTTTGGATGAAAAGAAAGAGTTGATGGATATGGATTCTTGAATTTCCATCAACTCTTTCTTTTCATCCTAGATATCTTTCAATATTTTGTTCAGGTTCTCATCTTCCATGCTTAGAATTGTTCCTCTTGATCTCTCTAGATCTTTTCTCTATTTCAGCATGTTGTTATCTTGTTGTGTTGAAGTTCTCCCTTCCATTATCTGTAAATCTATTTTTCTCACCTCTATATCAATCTTGGCTTCAAACGAACAAAGATGGTCAGCATTTGTTGGCTTTCCCACATTATCGAAATTGAAGCCTAATTCCAATAACCTATTTCTTATTTCTTCGCGTCGTTGGTTTAGAACATTTTCTTCAGCAAAGATAGGTTTAAGATTTTCAAAAACTCTCGTTATGATATTCGTAAACAACTTGTTGCTTCATTATATTGCGGACATTTGTTAAGTTTTCCTTTAATATTTGGATCGTATTTTGGTCTTCCTCTAAATGATTCCTTACTTCTGACACTTTGGAATTAAATAACACATATTCCTTCCATTTTTGGTTAGTAAAATGGAGGGCATATTTGAATCAAACCCCCCGCTAGGTGAAAGAGAAAAAATAATGGCAGCCACTAATAACTTGGAGGAAGAAGCTTATGATTGGTTCCTATGGTGGCTAGGAAAGTGTAATGCTCGCTCCTTTCAGTGGAAAAACTTCACTCAATCATTATTAAATAGGTTCGATCACGCAAAAGAAGATGATCTATATACTAAATCTGTTGATCTTAAACAAAAAGGAAATGTGAAAAACATACTCAAGAATGGGAAGTATTTTCTACTAGACAAATAGGGTTCTAAGATGAACAAATTCTTAAAATGTACATCTCTGGCTTAAAGGATTACATTCATAATGAGTTAAAATTATGGAGACCCCAAACTATTAATGATTCCAGACAAGTAGAAAAATTGATTGAACAAAAGAAAAAGGTCAACAAACCTTCATTTTTAGACATAAATATGATACGTACCCTCACCATCATAAGACAGAAATAGAGAGGCTATTTCAATACTTACTAAGATATGGATTCATTACCAAAAGTAGGAGCCCATATGTTGCTCCACTAGTATTGGTTCGAAAAAATAATAGATCCTTCAAGCTATGTATAGATTATCGAGGAATGAACAAAATAACAATAAAAAACAAGTTCCCCATCCCATTTATATATGAGATTTTGGATGAACTCCATGGTTCCAAATATATTTCCAAGTTGGACCTGAGATCAAAATATTACCAAATCTGGGTAATATTAGAAGATATGACAAAAACAACTTTTACAACGCATGAAAGCCACTATGAATTTAACATGATGTCATTCAGATTAACAAATTCCCTTGCTACCTTTCAAGCAACTATGAATGAGTGTTTTCTACCACACCTAAGAAAGTTCGTACTGGTTTTATTTGAAAATGTTCTTGTCTATAAAAAGACATGGAAGGAACATCATGACCACTTAGAACTTGTACTCTCACTCCTAGAACAAAATCAGTTTTATGCAAAAATGTCAAAATTATCCTTTAGAGAGGAATAAGTTGAATACCTTGGTCATATCATATCCAAAGAAGGACTTAGGGAAGACCCAAGCAAAATCAAGGCAATTACAGAATGGCCAAAACCTGATACTATATAAAAATTAAGAGATTTTTCAGCCATAACAGGTTATTATCGAAAGTTCATTAAAAACTATTCTCATTTAACAACATCACCATCATTTCTACTCAAGAAAAATTCCTTCCAAAGGAATAATAAGGATGATGATTGTTTCAAAATCCTAAATAATATTATGACATCCACACCAATGTTAGAATGTGATGCTTCAGGTTGTGGAATAGGTGGAGTTTTGATGTAGGATGACCATCTGCTTTCTTTTCAAAGTCGAAAGCTCAACTAGAGGGAAGGATTGAAGTCCACATATGATAAAAATATGCTTTCTATCATTCATGCATTAGAAAAATGGTGACAATACTTATTGGGTAGTAAATGTGTGATACGTACTGATTACAATAGTCTTCAATACTTACTTCGATAGAAAAACCCTATCTACAGAGCAACGAAAATGGATAGAAAATATTTTCGCCTTTGATATGGAGATACTACATAAAAAAGGAAGGGATAATGTGGTGTCCGATGCATTCTCATGTAAAGATGAAGAAGTATTAGCATATATGGTATCATTCATTATTCCTGAATGGTTGGACGAAATATGCATAGAATATGGCCAAGGATCATGAAGCTTGTTCCATCATCAATAATATGAGGCAAGATTCCAAATTTGAATGGATAAACAACATTTTATGGCATAAAGGAAGGATCTACCTTCCACCTACCTCAAATTTGAAAGTAAAAATATTAAGTCACATGACTCACCCATTGCAGGTCATGTAGGTACCTTTAAGGCATATTATAATGCATGGCAATCATTTTATTGGAAGGGAACATGAGTATATATATTCATAGGTATGTCTTTGAATGTGACACTTGTCAGAGAAACAAAAGTGAAAATATTATGACACCAGGATTACTCTATCCTCTACATGTACCAAATCAAAAGTGGGAAGAAATTTAGATGGATTTTATGAATGGATTACCCGTGTTTGAGGGGAAGGATAAAATTTTCGTAGTAGTTGATCGACTCAATAAGTATGATCACTTCATGGGGGTAAGGAAAACAGACTCAACAAAACAAATAGCTGAAGTATTTTGCAATTTTTTTTATAAATTACATGGTTTTCCAAAAGTGATTGTCAGTGATAGGGACGCAATGTTTAAAGGAAACTTTTGGAAGGAATTTTGTAAACAAATAGGGATCTCCCTTAACATAAGTTCAGCATATCATCCCCAAACTAAAGGACAAACCAAAATAGTGAATACGTGTTTGGGAACATACCTTTGCTGTTTTGCAACAGACAAGCATACCAAATGGTTATAATTGTTGCATTTGGATGAATGGTGGTATAAATCAACTTACCATACGACAACTAGAATGACACCTTTAAATCCTTGTATGGGTATGAACCTCCCAAATGGAAGGAATACGTGTTATTTGATTCCAAAGTTCCAACAATAAGGAATCATTTAGAGGAATACCATCCAAATATTAAAGGAAAACTTAACAAATGCTTGCAATAGAATGAAGCAACAAGCATACTTACGAAGATCAGAACAAGAGTTTGAGGTAGGTGATTGGGTGTTTGTGCGACTTCAACCATACAAGCAATTGTCTCTCAAACAACAAGGAAAGAACAAGTTGGATCCAAAATTCTATGGACCATATCAAATGAACAAAAAAATCAGTCCAATAGCCTCTGGATTAATATTGTCACATAACGGCTGAATGCATAACGTGTTTCATGTGTCGAGCCTCAAGAAGGTGTTATGACAACATCAAGTAGAACTTTATCTGATCTTCCTATTTTGGATGAGGAAGGATGACTTATATTAGAACTCGAAGGCATACTCTCTATTAAAGAAAGGAAGTTGCACTCTAGGATAATTAAGGAGTATCTTATTAAATGGATGAACTTTCCAGAAGAAGAATCATCTTGGGAAACTGAAAATTTTCTTCAACGACATTCTTCTCTACTCTTGCTTTGAGGACAAAGCAGCTAATAAGGCCTGGCAAATTATGTATATATATATATATATATATATATATATATATATNACCATCATTGTAAACATCTATTTTATTAATAAATAAAAAACTATTATATGTTTATGTTAAACTTCGTCGTACCATATTGGCTGCAAAAAAATGAAATGCAAATAAAGAGAGTTATTATTGGCATGAGTAAAATAATAATCAACCCATCAATCCCAAATACAGTCTCTAAGCACAATCCTAGGAATTCCCCTATTCACCTCATTGACCATGTCAGATTGATTTGGAATAAGATATTTAAGATCATTGGAAAATATTGAATATGCATTGATTAAAGCCTCTTTTTTTCTTCATCATCACCCTGCTTGACAACGATTGGATTAGGAGCAAGGCAAGTGTTGTTTCCATTAGATTCAACATAATTCAAAGCTTCAACAACTTCAATGTAATATGTGCTTCTCACAATGACACTTGGTTCATCATCATCCAACTTAGGATAATTGCATATATTGGGTGTATATTGGTTGCAAATAATGTTGAGGTGAAACATTGACTTCATGATCAAAATTTTCATCGACAACATGTTGAGGATGGGAAGATGTAGGATATTCTCAATGAATTGAATGCATCGAAATTTGTGACGGAGTGTGATTGACATGATCATCCCCATCAAAGGATTGTCTAGTTGTGGATTCATAATTGAGAAATTCAAATCCTTTAGTAATAGATTCATGATACTCATCATAAATAGGGTGTGAAGCAATTTGAGATATGGAATCGGTCTCTGACATATAATCAAACTATTAAGAGGAAGAACTTGAACAATTACATCATCAAATTGGAATACATTGTCAACAAAGTTAACATAATTTGGATGAGAGTGGGGTAGGAAAAATGAATCACTGTGTGGAATAATTCGATCATGGATATTATGAGCCTCAATAATTGAAGCCTCTTGATTGAATTGGTAAGTGTCATCGACAAGAGAATTTGAAAAATTATGATGATCGGGATGATGGATTTCCTCTAAGGCATAGAGCATTGAATCAAGGATAGCTTCATGAAAGGCGTCATTTTTATCCGCAATTAAAAAAAATGGATCATCTTGATCATTTAAATCATGAATTGATGATATGGAAAAGGATTCACCAATAGCATTAGTTGCAATTTCACTCGAGGCTAATATTTATTGATAAAAAAGAAGAGGGACAAGATTTACAACATCATGATAAATTGTCACCTCATAATGATTGTTTCCTTCCTTTTGATTATTGTTAAATAAAAAAATTCAAGAGAGAGTTGATTATCAAAGAAGGTGTCATCTTGAAAATTAGAAGGATCATCTTCAAGTGATATCATCTCGGAACAAAATATGGATGGAAAATGGATCATAAGAGCATTATTCACCTTTTGATATTCCTGAGGCTCTCTAAGATAATCAAAAGAGATTATATGGTATCCTTAGAATTTGCTAAATGACTTGTTGGATCATAAGATGCATGACTACCAGGAAAAATAGGTGTGACACTATATTGATTGGCTCGATCAATTGAAAGAGGTCTCAACTCATAGATATAAGATGCAACAATATCATGATTGAAATTTTCCTTATTGATTGAAATATTTGGGTCAAATGAAACTTGTGGTTTTTCGATAGGTTTTTTGGATATAGAAGGTACCCCTCTTTAATAACTCTTGATATGAAAAATAACGTTCAAAATTAGAAGGGTTATGGCTCTTGTCACAAAAGAGGCACCATTGACAATGAGACGGCTTGGTAGATTCCTTCATCTCAGGTGGATTTAGAAGGTGGGAAGGATGAGAAAGAAATGGATGAGATTTCTTCATGAGCATATTATCTAATGAGGTCATCTGATCTTGCAATTCATGCATTAATTGGAGCATGGACATATTGGTCTTAGGGGTTAATTGGTCCATTGGAAATCGTGTCCTTTATTGATGCTCTTCAATTTAGAGGCATGCCTATAAAGAAGAACCAAGGAAATTTGAATCTTTTCCTTTTATTTGGTCTTGGTAAGGAAGAGAAATACATTGACAATACTGGACAAGAGTGGCTTGTTCGGAAGGGCGGACAACATTGGAGATCTGATTATAAATCTTTTTAAAATTGAGGTTAAATGATTTGATAGATTCATTCTCTTCAAACGATATATGGTTAAAAATCCTTAGANCGGAAGGTCGGACAACATTGGAGATCTGATTATAAATCTTTTTAAAATTGAGGTTAAATGATTTGATAGATTCATTCTCTTCAAACGATATATGGTTAAAAATCCTTAGAGACAAAGCCAAGATTTTGGCATTACCGAAGGTGGAAAAACAAAGAGCCATGTGGCAAAAAAACTAGGATATGAACTAAGATCAAGACTCAAATAGCTAATTCATGATTAACAAAGTTCAACAAATTAATCATAATGGATAATAATGGAAAAGGATTAAACATAATTCCAAGGATTGGATTAAAATATTGACAGGAAAACATTTTCCTAGTATGGTCGCCAAATATGTTGATGCTCAAAATGACACGGTTAAGACAACAACACGTTAAACACCCTTGGAGGGCTATTTAAGGGGAGGAAAGGGAATGGAAGCCCGAGTTATATCTAGATACCTCTGGTAGCTAGGATTCACAAGGTTGATCAATGGCATAAAGTTCATGAATAATGGAAAGTGGGATTGGATAAACGCTAATAAATGTGTAACATCACTTTCAAGACAAGAAAATTAGTTCATTAATGAAACAAAAATGCAGCCTAGAACTAAGCATGCATAATATTTACATAAAAATGCATAGCGCAATTGATTTTGAGGAAATAAACCTTTAATCATCCGTATAAAATGCAATGTAATTAAACCATTTATAATGCTTAAGTGTTTGAAATAGTTGCATTCAATGCACTAAAGAAATATTCAATTTCAATTAGTTTATAAATTTTGAATAAGATGTAAAGTCAAAATTCTATTTATAAAATAGGAAGCTAGATGAGCATGACCTATGGGCTTCAGTCGTGGATATTATATTGCAGCAATAATTTCTATTCTTTAAATGTCTAAGTAGATTAGAAAATAATATATTAGTGCGCAGAAGAAAAGTTGCCATTACATGGCAATTTTAAATGCAATTGAAATTCAGAGTTTCTTAATGCATAAAATATCACTTTGTTGATACAATAAGATTTATTAAATGTAATTCAATTTGGGTGCTTTGTTTGATAAACTAAATTGATTGTATAAAATGTAATGCATATCTAAACTAAATAATATTGCTACTTTTGTTTGAAAAACTCAGCATTAAAAAGCTTGACCATTTAAGGTTAAAAAAAAATTTTATACAAGGTGTAAGTAAACATAAATAAAATAATAACATTTATAATAAACAATATAGATTTTAGAAAAAACAAAAAGCATAAAAACAGAACATACCTTTTGTTACCCTTATGAATGGACCTGGATTGTAGCCTTACCTACACTGGCTTCATGTTAGGCTCATGATCAACTTAATATGGAGGGAAAATTGCAGAAGTGAAAGCTAGCAGTACCCGCATGTTGCCTCTTTCCTCTGTGACCTGCAAAACGGTGGGAATAAGCTAGCTATGGAGCAAACCTCCCAACATCAGACGGAGGAGGAGCAAAGTCAACGTTGACTTTGCTCCTCCTCTGTTCGATGGAGGGAGGTTTGCTCCATAGCTAGCCCACGCCCAAAACGGTGTGGAGTATGCCAAGAAACGACTCTTTTTCATCTTTCTCCATTGTGTAATGATTCCTGCATTAATTGTTTGCATCGGTTGACTTTGCTCCTCCTCCGTCTGATGGAGGGAGGTTTGCTCCATAGCTAGCCCACACCCAAAACAGTGTGGAGTATGCCAAGAAACGGCTCTTTTTTCATCTTTCTCCGTTGTGTAATGATTCCTGCATTAATTGTTTGCATCGGCCTCTGGATTGGCTATTACTCTTCAGTCATTCTGGCCGTCTTCTTTTACCTGTATTGTGAGCATATATTGTCCACGCATTTGCCCTTTCTTGGTATCAATTGAGTGGAGGCTTATATGGGGATTTCGAACTCCTAATGGATTCGAAATAACATTGGAAAAATGAGTTTTGGGATGGTCCTTTCATTCTTCTCAACTCGAGTAAACTTTAAAAGAGAATGACGTACCTTTTCTTCATGGTGAAACCTTTGATAAAGGATTCTTCTTTCTACTCAACATTATATAATAACATTATATTATTATAGCTGTTCTCCTCACACGAGTCCCAAGAGAATGGGTAATAAAATAATGCAATGATATTTTCAAAAGAAGGTGAAATGGAAAGGGTCAGTATTGGATAATGTGTAAATATTGTGAAAAAATGATTTTTAAATAATGTTGTGAAAAGTGTAATAAGGAATATAAGGGGAAAAGGGAATTGAAATTTTAAACGATTTTACTTTTAAATGAGAATTTTTACAATTTTTTGATTTTGGAAATAATGAGACAATATTAGTAGGTATGACTAATGAATTTATGGATGGATGCAAACTTCATGAATTTTAGTTGACAAGACGTAATTGGTTTTTACTTGTCGAAGCTTTAATATACTATTCGAAGCTTTAATATACTGTCAAAAGGGTCAAGGGACTCAAAATTTAGGAAACAAAATATGGAGGTGATCAACATGAAGACTTGAAACATCATGATATGAAAATATTGACATGAAAATATAGATTAAATGACTTTGGGAAAATGTTCACTAGGTTCTCCTTTGGCATTATGCTTTGTCCTCTCGAAAGCATGTCGATGTTGAAGAATCTAAAGCTTGTCTTTGCTGAAGAAAATGCGCTCAACCAAGGACGTGAAGAAATAAGAAATAGGTTATTGGAATTAGGCTTTAATTTCGATCATGTGGGAAAGTCAACAAATGATGACCAGCTTTGTTCATCTGAAGGAGAGATTGATCTATAGGTGAGAAAAATAGATTTACAGATAATGGAAGGGAGAACTTCAACACAAGAAGATAACCACTTGTTGAAATGGAGAAAAGATATGGAGAGATCAAGAGGAACAGTTCTGAGCATGGAAGACTGGAACTTGAACATAATATTGAAAGATATTCGCGATGAAAAGAAAGAGTTGACAGAAATTTGGGAATCTATATCCATTTCTTTTCATCCATATATCCAAGCATAGATCCAAATCCTAGGGCTCTATCAAGCGCCGAGAGGGATCAATTTCGAGGTGCAAACCTCTCGAGGTATTAATACACCATTAGAACCAATCTACTAATTTATGCATTAATATTAACACACCATACATTGAAACCTATGCAAAGAAACACTCATTGTACATGTTAATTAAATGCTAATGAAATTATGTTATTGAAATTCAATATATTTTCAAATATGACACTTTTCAATTTGACTATATTTACAATTATAATTAAAAAAATCTTATTTAAAACATATTTTGAATGTGGTTTAAAAACGTTTTTACTATTTAAATTATTAAAACATTATAACTATGAAAACATTATAATTATTAAAACATTAAATTTGTTGAAACATTATAATATTATGTTATTCTATAAATACACTATATTTATAATTATATTTTAAAAACCTTATTTTTTAAAAACATTTTTACTATTCACGTTATTAAGACATTGTAACTATTAAAGGATTATATTATTAAAACATTAGAATATTATACTATTCCATAAATTAACTATATTTTCAATTATATTTTAAAAACCTTATTTAAAATATAATTGAATTTTTTTTATTTAAATACATTTAAAAAATATTAATTATTAAAATACCATTGCATAAATTAAGGTATATTAGTATTCAAAACATCTACCTCATACATGGTTTTAAACCCATGTGCAAGGCCCTCCTAAACCATATACAATAAAACCATGGGTTGTTTAGGAGGTCTTGCACATGGTTTTAAAAGCATTTGCAAGGCCCTCCCACTACAACAAAACCCTCTGATTAGCGTCTATTTTAGCTTCCTTTACAACGTCCACTATCACTTTAGTGTATTTTTCATCATTTTTTGGACAAAGTGGACGTTTTCCCATGGGATGACGCTTTTAATGGGGTTATTTGCATCTCTTTTTAAAATTTGGCGCTATTTTGGACACTAATTAGAATCCCAATTAGGGTCTGTATTAGTGTCTCAATTAGCGTCCCAATTAGCATCCCAATCAACATCCCAATTGGGATCCCTTTTTAAAAGCTAGCACTATTTTGGACGCTAATTAGCATCTCAATTAACATCCCAATTAGTGTCCCAATTAGCATCCCCATTAGAATCCTAATTAGCATTCCAATTAGCATCTCAATTAGCGTCCCTTTTTAAAATTTGGTGCTATTTTGGATGCTAATTAGAATCCCAATTAACGTCCCAATTAACGTCCAAATTAGCATCCCGATTAGAATCCCAATTAGAGTCCCAATTAGCATCTCAATTATCGTCCCCTTTTAAAAGTTGGCGCTATTTTGGACAATAATTAGTATCCCAATTAGCGCCCCAATTAGCATCACAATTAGCATCCCACATTAGAGGAAATTTTAACTCAAAATGGGCCTCCTAAAAAGAATTAATAAAATAATAGTTAAAATAATAAAATAATATTTATTAATTTTGGAGGAAGAAAAGAAAAAAACTACTTTTTTGTTTGTATTTTTGACATATCTGCCTGTGCTTTTACTCAAATTTAGATCGGAGAGCTCGTTGGATGTGGAATTAAATTCCGCATCCAATGAGCACCCACTCGGCATACTTTTGACGAACCCCGCTACCCCCAAAAAAAGAAATACCTGAAAAAATGTGATGATGACATCATCATCACATTTTTTCAGATATTTCTTGTTTTTGGTGTAGCGAGGTCCGTCAAAAATATGCTAAGTGGGTACTTGTTGGATGCGAAATTTAATTCCGCATCCAATGATCTCTCCCGATTGAAATTTGAGTAAAAACATGAGGAGATATGTTGAAAATACAAACAAAAAAAGTAGTTCTTTTTATGATCCCTATCCCCAAATTTATATTAAAAAAGTGTTTAAGACCTATACGGTATTTCAAATTTAAAGCAATTTCATTGGCTAACACATGATAACATGAAATTTGAATCAAAGTTAAAAGGCCCATTTCAACTCAAAATGGGCCAATTAGATTCCACAAAATCATCCCATATAACGCCAAGAATAGCCTAAAAAAACATCATGAATAGCATAGCACCATATATTAATCCAGGGTTAGCAATAGGAATTGCACCATGAATTTCGGCAGGAAAAACATTCAACATAGTGCCAAGTATAGAGCCAGGAATTGCACCTAGAAAGCATCCAACATAGCTCTAGGTATAGATCCAGGTATAGCACCTGAAATAATGCCATAAATTTCGAAAGGTATCGCGCTAGGAATTGCACTAGGTTTAGAGCTAGGAATTGTGTTCGGAAAACGTCTCACATAAAGTCAGATATATCAATGTCAATGTCAATCGTTCATGATTCATGTGATAGTACTTTTGGATCTTGATTTATCATAGTGGCACCTAAATGATCATAATCATGGCACTTATGGATCTATATTAATCCTAGTGAGGGGTAAATTACCTTAATGTCGCCTAAATTTCTCTAATGCCATTTGTGTGTCCCCAACAACATCTGATAGACCCTAATGGCATATGATTGGCCCTAAAAACATGACGATGATGCATTACGATAGTTATGATGGTGCGTATGGATATGATTTGATAAGTATAAGACTATATCATCCATTCTTCTAAGGTAGTATGGCTCCTTGCTCGTTATTATCGCAATTATATTGGGGATGACTACGACAATGACAATGATGTTGATTTATTCTATGATTATGATGATGATGTGGGTGTGGATATTGTAACATCCCCCAAAATGAAAACATTTAATTAAGGGTTTTTTATTTATTTTATTGTTTAATAAAAGTGGTTGATGGAAAATTTGCCAAGAAGTCCTAAAAGGACTGATGTAATAAACCTTATGATTTAAACTTTGATAAGAATAGAGTGGAATAACCAAGTTAAATGAGGAGATCATACATGAAACATTAAGGGACAAGTAAGGGTTAACTTCAGTGGAGCTCAAACATGTGTCAGAAGTGCATTCATGGCACTAGACACCCCCTGAAAATCAGGGATTTGGTTAGCTATGAAAATTCCATGAGGAATCGGCTGCTAAAGAAAAGACTTAGGCAAAAATCTATAAATAAAAAGGCATATGGGGGAGGTAGGACGCTGCTTAGTATGCTTGAAAAGAGACTCTTGTTGTGTGAGAACATGGTGTTAGGTAAGACTATTCTAAAATTTGATCTGAGAGTTGGAATTGAGGTTAACTATCCTTACTATTGGCATGCATGGTTTGGCTCAGGGGTGACTAGGAAGCAATAGAGATGAACCTAGTCTATGGTTAGGAGGAATGTGGTTGTTCCGAATTCATTCGGTTTTAGTATTCTAGGTTTCTTCCGAATCTATTTTATTTGTACTAAATGATATATTATGTATATATTTCTATGGTAGAATGAGTGTTCATGTTCTAGTAAAATTATAGCTATGATTGAAATATCTAGCCCGGATGATCCAAATATGTTTTATGTAGTTTTTATTACAGCTTGTATTATCTATGAATAAAAATATGAATAAAAATCCTAATTAAATGTAATAAGGGGATGATTACTTTTCTTATATAGTTTCCTTATAGCATATGACTCCTAGAAGATTTTAACATAGAGCTTAGATAACATAAAGTTCTGTGTTATTCTATTATGAATTCTATTATGAGTTGAAATTATATTATTTATATGTTTATAGTAGGTGAATATGCATGATTTAATTCCTACAGATGTAGGATGAATTTTTTTTCAACTTGTGATGGCCAGATCTACTACTCTGCAGTATGACAACAATTTTTTTTTATATACTTCTACCTTAACTCCTTTTTCTCCGTGAAATCTATCGTATCCGGTGTCGAATCCTTTTCAATCATTAAAGTGAAGTGTCTTGCACAAGGTAGTAGTCTGCTGCAAATTTTATATAACCCCAATTGTTTGATCTCTCTCGAGTAATGAGTTTTTCTTTTATATAGTATAACTTAATAAGTAATTGTCCTAGCAATGCCTTGTCCTCATTTTATTTAAAAAGAAACAGTCCGGGAAACTATAAGTCTAGGAGTTTTAATGTTCAGAATTCTTTTTCTTATGAGATTACCAAATTCTGAACCCTACCTTCAGTTATACATAAACAATGTTAGATCTCTGCAGACGGGAGTTGAACCCAGGATTCTGCAGTTTGAGCGAATCTTGTTAAAACCCTAGGTTTGAACTGCGATAGGCTGAATATGCCTTATATCCATGGAACTCAGTTTCCTTAGTTACACAACGGTAAACCAAACATTTGTTATGGGATTCCAACATTTGTTATGGGATTCGTTGGACTCTCTATCATGAATTTTTTGAGGTTGCAATAAATTCCTGTACAAGTGTTTTATGGGTTAAAATTTTCTAAAGAACGAATATTTCGAATTACAAATTATTTTGGTAAATGCAAAACCATAAAATATTGTGATAAAGTGCTAAAATAAGCACAGTAAATCTCTAACATGAAATTAGGTTTTACAGCTAAAACACAAAGAAGTAAATACACTGAGAAAGAATATTTAGAATTACCAATTATTTCAGTAAATGTAAAGTGTAAATGATTGTGATAAAGTTCTAAATTATGCACACTAAATCCTTAACATGAAGTTAGGATAAGTATTTGGGAGTAACAGTAATCCTTAAATATTTACATTTTAGATCCAAGGATCTAAGAAAATAAATAAAAACACATTTATAAACAAGGAGTTCAAGAAAATTAATTTAATGTTTAAAGAAATATAAGTAGTGGAAATGACTCAACACATCCATTTTAAACATTATATTTTTCGATCTGAAATTATTAAATATAGATTCTCATTTACAGATCACAGAATCTATTCCTGTAAACCATCACTTCAATTCCACATCTCTGCTAATGAGGATTTAAGAAGGTTTTAACTTTAGTTAAAATGTTAATAACCTTCAACTGTGCATCTGGAACCTGTTGTCTTCAGAAAATAAATTTACCTTTTAGTTAATGGTACTTACTCAGAGAAAAGGCTTAGTGAAACCATTTAAGAAATTAAAGGTGTAAATAAATACGGTAAGTTTTACGAGAACTTGCAATAACATTTAAAACAAAGGACCATAATACTTTTACACTTCATAAGTTTATTCTTACGCTATAAAATTGACACAGTGAAACCCTAATACTGATAATCTTCGGGAAACAAGTTCGTGGTTAATTATTAACTACAAAACCCTTCCATGTCAAGGGGTTTCTTAACTTTAAATAGATTACATTATTTTTCCCTTCCCTAGAAGTGTTAAAAGATAAGGTTCATAAATCAAAGTAGAGAGTCCTCTTCCTTGGCATCTCCTTATCAAGGAAATCCTTTTAATAAAATTGAGAGAGGAAATACCGGCTTGTTTTGATAAAGGACCTATGGAGAACATAGATCTCCTCACTGACCTCAAGCCTTAATTCTAATTTTCTAGCCGAGCCACAACAGCAAAGGAAAGAGTGTGGTGGTGGATCTGTTGCTACTTACTAGATGTGAGTAGAACAGACTAATATACTCGGTGACCTCTTTCACGAACTACAAGTAACATTAAGCTTTGTTAGATAATATAAAAATAACCAACACTGATTTATTACTTTCTAGTTTTTTGAGAGTCAACGTGCAAAGAAAATCTCACTCACCGTATCTGTTTTGGACGCCAATATTTTTCTCCTGCAATTCACATCTGTAAATAATCACATTAAGAGAGAGAAGGGTCAGCAGCCAATGATTTCATCTCATTTGTTTTACTGAGTTTTAAGTAGATAGCTTCATGTTTTCCATTCTCCCTCTACACTAGGGTCGGCCTTATCAATGGAGGCGAAACCCTGGAGAGATTTACAATGCAAGAAAACAGTTTTGATAGCAATTTCCAACTTTTTTATGAGAGTGACCGGAAACAAAGTTTATATGAGCGTTGGCCCTTGGAGATGCCAAGGATCATCACATGCAGTATTACAGCAGCTTCATTTAACTCAATATTTAAAATATGATTGAAGTGAACTAGACTTCGTTGACGTGTGATGGTTTTGCTAAGGTATAAGTTCCGAAGAGTATATGCACTATCCCCAAGGTTGATATATTCAATATTTTATTTAATGAAATCCATACAACATGGATGCATTATGTGTTTATCAAAACCAATGACTCCTAGACCAGATGTTAGCCTCTGTAAGGTTTTGCAATAGCACACCTGCATACAAGTGGTGCGTTTGAACCTTGCCATAAACTATGGTTGCAACTCACTATCTGTTTCCATCAAACTTATAGCAATTAAATATAAAGGAAGAATTTATAAGGGATAATCCATAAGATATGGTTACCACTAATCAACTAAGAGAATCTTATTTTTACCATTTATCATGTATGGTATAAATATTAAAGAAAAAGAAAACTTTATAAGGGATAACCAAATAAGATATGTTTGCCACTCAATATCCCTTTTAGCTTTATAGTGGTAACAAGCTATGAGAATCTTACTTTTACCATTAATCTCATATGGTATAAATATTAAGGAAAGAGGAAAACTTGGATGATTATTAAGTTATGGTGAAAAATTAAATTTAAAAACTTCTATGAATAACAGGAAAGTATTGTTAAATAAACAATTGTAATAATGTAATGACTCTTAAGAATATAAGTGGTTATACTTGCTAACTTGGGAGAACCTTAGGTTATTATCATCTTGTTTTGATAAGTTGAGAGCCGTGTTGTAATGAACCTGCCAAGGAAAATGGAGAGCATTAGCCGGAGCTAAGTAAGCAGCAAAAAGAAAACCTAACACTGTATACTTTCCTTCACCGATTAAGGACTTCTGAAGACATTGTTTACATTAAACTTAATGAAAAGTCTCAGATGTAAAGAGATGCTCAAAACGCGTAATGCTTTATATTATACTCTTGATATATATATATATATACACACACATATAAAAATAAAAAAATTAGGCGTATTTTACAGATTTCAATGATGATTATGCATCTGGTATCACTTTTGGATCCTAATTGATTCAAATGGCACCTAAATGTTCATAATGACATCTAAAAAACACTATTATCATTGAAATGACTGTAATGACATATAAATGACCTTAAAAATTACATGACATGAATCCTGATGTCGATGAGTGATTAAGAACACTAAGGGCATATGCGTGACCATAATGACAATGATGATGATGATTTTGTTGATGATATACTTAATACTGACGATAATGATGATAACGAGGATGATAATCAAGCTGATGTTTACGTACCATATGGAATTGATGATGATGATGATGACAACATCGATGTCCACGATGATGATACATGTCATAATACTTCTGGATACTACAAAACTTGAGATATTGGAGTTAATAACAAGTAATGGAGGTTGTGAGGTGTTGACCATAAAAATGTTGTTAGCCATTGGGTTTTACATTGACTAATGTGGCCATTGGTTTTTGTAGTTTCCCCACCCCCCAACACCCCCCTTGTAGAAAGGTAGTACAATACCACCTGTCATGGTGCTACCAAAATGTCACCCTGCAAGGTTGTTTTGGACAACCCCCCATCCACACCCTCATTTACCAAGAACATCCAAGGCACAAGAAGTGGATATCAATCTTAACACAAAAGATAAATTTCTTTATACTCTTAAGTAAATTTTGTTCTTGGTTTAAAATGGAATGAAGAAACAAGCATTTCAATAATGCCCATAGTGTTACTTTGAAGAAGTGGATCAAATGTTTTTACAATAGTAGAAATGTCTTCCACAAGGTATAGTCTCTTTATGTCAAAGGTACGGGCTGGGACGTCCCTTTTTAAAGGCTTAAAAACTGATATGAACCTTGACACCAACCTATCCTTAGAAAAGAATTCAGTACATATTTCTAATCATCCACAATGTTGTTAGTGTCCCACACACATTGACCAAGTCTTCAACCAAACTCAAAGAAGTGAAACATTTATACTCTGATTTGGTTAGGGACATTACAAAGTATGTGAGGCAAATAGAGGGGGCATGCATATGTAGGTTGATTGTAATGTTTAGTTTCCTTCTAGATGGTTCTTTTTTCTTTTATTTTTTTGGGTTGATTGGGATATGGCCTAAGATAGTCAGGTGGATTTGTCCATGCCTAGATTGGCCAATTTTAGCAAAAACTAATTCAAAACCAGTTGAAACAACTGGTCCAGACATGTTTGAGTGAAAATAGGTCAGAACTTGCATTTTCTGATAACATTTTTATATGCACCATCTTTCTTTTCATTGCTAGATGTAGAATATTATTGTTTTATTTTTTGGGATAGTTATTAAATTTGCAATATATGATAAGATGATATTAACAAAAAAAGAAAATACACAGTTTGGCTATTGAAATTGGGAACATTCTCTTAGTACATACATATAAGGCCTATCCAAATTTTGAATATATACCAATATTGAAATCTTTTGAGGAAAGAATCAGAAACATAAATATAATTCACTAATTTACCCAGTATTATATTTAAACCTAACATACGTTGTTAATGGGAATGATTAGGATGGTTACAAGCCTTCCACGTGTTCTTATGGAAATTTAAATAAATATTAATCTTTAATATATTTAGAGAGATCTCAGAACACAACATAAATGTCTTGAATATGATTGGTTAGAAATTTAATTAGTTCATCTTCTTGGTTTTCAATGTGAAATCACTCAATGGCAGGTCAAGGAAAATAGATTTTTATTCTAGTAGTAATTGGAGGTTAGAAAAGTACAGAGAATTATGTAAAACATTTTAAATTGTAGAAAGATAAGATTTGTCTCATGTTTGTTTCATAGATCTTAACTCATCCGTCATTGAAGAAATATTTCAGGATTATAGGGTGCACATGGATGAAATTCATTCAAAGAAGGAGAGATTAATGGTCCATCTTCGTGTATTGCCACAAATTGGTGAGAGCTAGAATAAGCCAGAAGATAATGATACTCAAGCTAGTCAATTTGCACTAGCTCTAAAGAAGGTGATATTCTCTTGTTGTTTGATTAATAGTTTTTTTCATTTGAAGTTTCATTTGGAAATTCATTGTCAAAAGTATCTTGAATTGGAATATTTAGTGAATCCACTCGATTACCTGTTCTCCAGCATGTATATGCACATGCACATATGGGGTTGTTTTTACTGTCACAGTCATAGTCATCTCCACGCCAATGTTGGGAAGCCTCCAAGTTTGTTTGAATTTCGCATCTTATTACAAAACTAAAATAAAACCAGGTGATTTAAAATAATGTTATGGTCATGTAGGTTCCTTTCCTTGTATGATCTATTTTCATCCCATAAATTATTGTGAGCTGAGCTTGAACATTTTCAGCCCTCACAGCTAAGATAAAACTGAGTCATATTGGTTGGAATATTTATGTGCTAGTGGAAGACCGGGGTAATTATATTTATAAGTAATGCGGTTAAGTTATCAAATGGAAATGGGTGGGTGAGTGGAATCCACATGAGTCTCTTAGAAATGGCTTCCATAGTTGTTGTGTTGATCATGATCATGCATGCAGGGAATGGCATGATATGTTGCAGGTGACTGTAGGGAAGGATGTAAACTCAAATAGTATAGCTTATACATTTGCATGGCTTGTACCATCAAAGGACAGGACATGACATAAGATTTGATACACTACATCAAAACATTTGGATCGACGGGAAGGTTAATCAATTATTTAGTTTAAATGGTTTTAAATTTGAGCATCTTTTGCATTGGCTTACAAATACATTCAAGCTTAGAATAATATTATACTGCAACTATAGTGAATCTGATTAGAAGTTTATTTATTTTTCTACATGATTTATGTTAGTTTGTAGTAAAAAATCTCTTATTGTATAAAAATAAAAAATTTCAAAAAAGTTTGCTTTGTAGGTCAATTGTACTCTTTGAAATATGCCCTTCAAAATGTAACCATGGATCTGGTTAGCTCCCGAAAATATTTATATATTGTGAATAATATCAAATAGAGGGACTTTTATCTAGAGATAAAACTTTACCCTAGGAATAGTTTGCCACCGTCTTCCAATCAAAGGTTATTTCTGAAGTACAGCAACAAATTATGTTGATTGGTAGTTAAGGGAAATAAACAGAGGGTAAGAGAATTTAATTTCTGGATTTAGAAGAAGAAGCCTCTCACTTCAGCATTCATGTTCCTAAGCACACATTGGAGTCCATTCAACTCAGTTTCAACGGCTTCTGCATGACCTCCACCTTTGATTTCTATCAAAGAAGCCCACAAATTTCCCAGTTCCACTTGGAAATCCTTTCGCAGTGTTGTTTCCACTATCAAGGATTCGGATTAACACCATTTGCTACTGCATTTTTGGGTGCCATTTATCTTATATGAGAAACCATTTTGGGAAGAGAAACTACTATTTTTTGAGGTGGGTGAGTAAATATGGTTGCACTCACTTTAAAATGTTGTAGCCATGCTTGGATTCACGCTAAAGTGAGTGACTGAGACACTATCACTAAATGCACTTCCTTTTAATTATCAAGTGTGATGACCTTCACGTCTCTAACTAACTAGCCAAATACTTTGCTTGATATGAAACACATTTACCAAAGAGATCTCCAAGATTTTGAAGCTGAATAGTAACTGCCCAATCTAAGCACGGATTTTCATTACTTTCACCACAAGGTTCCCATCTTTCTCCATCAAATATTCCTGTAATTATTTCATTTGGCTGATTTTGAATTCTCTTGTTGACTAGGCAATACATGAGTTTGTTTAAATTCCCTAAACATTATTGACAATATCCTTTTCAAACAAGTCAAGGATGTGAGTAGTCTCTAGTATCTCGTCCTTCATTTTTAAGTGGCAGTTGTTTTGGTTCATTTTAACCACCTTTGTTAAGGATTGAAATAACTCAATTTCTCAAATTTGTAATTCAACATTTTATATATTTAATAAATCTCAAGATTACATAGTGCCATGCAAAGAATAAAATGTAAATGACTCATAAATGTTGAAAACATTCCTTGAGATCGCTTGAGATTAGCACATTGCAGTGAAACATTAATCCTTCAAACATGACTGTAATAAAAACAGATATCAAATCAATTTCAATCTTGTATCATTGGTAAGTGTCAAAATTTTATGAGTTTCAAGTGCTGATATAAATTTTTGGAGTGTCAAAATGATACACAACAATCATTTCCAACTTTGTACAAGTCTTATTTTCGCTTGAAAATAAAGGTATTTCTGAGTTGAGGTTTCTTACAATCATTTTTTCCAATCTTTAGCATCATTATATAGTGTGTTGATGACTTAAAATTACAGCAGCACCCTCTTATTGCAATATGGTGTAAACAATGGCTATTTTGCTTGAATATCATTGTATTCTCATTTAAGAATGTGTCTTCATGTCCTCTTATCATGGTTCTCTTAATGGAGTATGATTAAATATCAAACCTTAAACAAACATAATGCTTGCTAGGGAATAGTGATTTTTTCAATCCCGTTAAGCCAATTTCTTTAGTTTTGTTCAAAATTTCTAGAAAATGTTTATGGATTTCATAACCTACTTGATCATATATTGTGAACTTATACAATCTATCATCCTTTTCCAAAGTTGTGTATTGATCATTTTTATCATTATAGAGGACTCTGTAAGTTATGTTTCCAAATTCTTAAAGGGTGCTAGCTCAATGGAAGAGCGCACGCCTTACAAGCAGGAGGTTGGTGGTTTGATTCCTCCATTCCCTAATGATATTGTAATATCGGTTAAAAACAATTAAATTAGTGACCAAAAAATAAGAGATAAGTGACCAAACAATGAGAGATAAGTGATGAAACAAAATGACCAAAATTCATATATAAAATTACTAAAATCAACTAAATTAGTGACCAAAAAATGAGAGATGGGAAACTAGGAATTAAAAAAGATGCAACACGTGGCACTAATGATGAATCCAAACATGGCGTTGATATGGCAGCAAAATAAGACGTGAAACTAGGCATTAAAAAGGATGCAACACATGGCACTAATGATGAAGCCAAACATGGCGTTGATATGGTAGAAAAATAAGACGTTACTTTGGATGCAAAACATGNGTGCAAATTTGGAAGTGAAAATTGACACATATTTGGAAGTTAAACATGGTGCAAAATGGGATGCTAAAGTGGTAGCAAAAATGGATGCAATATTGGATGCTGATTTGGATGATAACATGGTGATATTAAGGATGCAAACATGGCGCTAATAGGGATGTCATTTAAGAAGAAAAAACAAACACTCTCTAGGAAGCAAAATAGGATGTCAACTAGGAAGCAGACCTCGACGTTGTTTAGGAAGCACAGTTGGATGCTATTCTGGAAGCAAAAAAACAGACGCTATTTTGGACGTCATAAAGGATGCTATCTAGGAAGCAAAAAAAGATGTTTTTTGAGACACTTTAAGTTTTGTCCATGATGCATTCCATTTAGTGTCTAGTTTGACCACTCAATGTAAGAAAAAATTACACTAAAAAGAGACGCTAAATGGGATGCTAGTTCCAGGATTTGTTGTAGTGTCCTAAGCCATGTACAATAAAACCATGCCTTTTTTTCATAATTAATTAATTATTTTATTATTATTTTGTTAGGTAGAAACATTACAACATATCCCCCATATTGGGTTGTATTAAAAACATTGGCCGATAATTAAAAAAATTATTTATTACTTTTTACTTAATGGCCGACAAAATATATTTATTATTGTTTACTTTATAGAAGAAAAAAGTAACGTTACAACATCTATATCATAATCGGAAAGTAAAAAGTAACATAACAACATCTCCCTCATATTAATCGGGAATGTTATTTATAGCCTTAAAATTTGTATTTATTACTTTTTACTTTATGGCCGACAAAATATATTTCTTAGAAGTAAAAAGTAATGTTACAATGTCTTCCTCATAATCGGCAATATTATTTATAGCCGACATTTACAAAAGGAATGTTATCGTTACAAGATCTCCCCATATTGAGTTGTAGAGTGCCTCTCGACACAATAATGTTATGGAAAGTGTAATAAGAAATAAATAAGAAATGGATAATAAAAAGGGTAAAAAGGGAGTGTTGGAAAATATGAGGGGAAAGAGGAATTGAAACTTTAGTCAATTTTACTTTTAAATTGGAATGTTTTTCAATTTTTTGACCTTCGACATAATGAGATGATACTAGTAGGTATGACTAATGAATTTATGGATGGATGCAAAATTCATGAATTTTAGCTGACAAGACATAATAGGTCTTTACTTGTCGAAAATTTAATAGACTATTAAAAGGGTCAAGGGACTCAAAAATTAGGAAACAAAATATGGAGGCGATCAAAATGGAGACTTGAACATGATAATATGAAAATATTGTCATGAAAATATAGATTAAATGACTTTGAGAAAATTTTCAGTAGTTTCTCCTTTGGCATTATGCTTCGACCTCTCGAAAGCATGTCGATGTTGAAGAAGCTAAAGCCCGTCTTTGCTAAAGAAATTGCGCTCAACCAACGACGCGAAGAAATAAGAAATAGGTTATTGTAATTAGGCTTCAATTTTGATAATGTGGGAAAGCCAGCAAATACTGACCAACTTTGTTCATTTGAAGGAGAGATTGATCTATAGGTGAGAAAAATAGATTTACAGATAATGGAAGGGAGAAATTCAACACAAGAAGATAAACACTTGGTGAAATGGAGAAAAGATATGGAGATATCAAGAGGAAAAGTTCTGAGCATGGAAGACTCGAACCTAAACATAATATTGGAAGATATTCACAATGAAAAGAAAGAGTTGACGAAAATTTGGGAATCCATATCCATTTATTTTCATCTTGAATTGAAATATATTTAGGATGAACAGAAAGAGTTGAGAGATATGGATTCCCAAATTTTTGTCAACTCTTTCTTTTCATCCTGAATATCTTTCAATCTTATGTTAAGGTCCCAGTCTTCCATGCTGAGAAACATTTCCTCTTGATCTCTCCAGATATTTTCTCTATTTCAGAAAGTAGTTATATTCTTGTGTTAAAGTTCTCCCTTCCATTATTTGTTAATCTATTTTTCTCACCTCTATATCAATTTTGAATTCAGACGAACAAATCTGGTCAACATTTGCTAGATTTCCCACATTATCGAAATTGAATCCTAATTCCAATAACCTATTTCTTATTTCTTTGCAACGTTGTTTGAGCGCATTTTCTTTAGCAAATACAAGCTTAAGCTTCTCAAAAAGTCTCAATCTGATCTTCTCAAATCTACTTGTTGCTTCATTCTATTGCGAGCATTTGTTAAGTTTTCCTTCAATATTTGGATGGTCTTGTGGTCTTCTTCTAAATGTTTCCTTACTACTAGAAATTTGGCGTTAAATAACATATGTTCCTTCCATTTTGGGTTAATAAAATGGAGAGCACATTTGAGTCAAACCCACCTCTGGGTGAAAGAGAAAATATAATGACAATCGCTAATAATTTGGAGGAAGAAGCTTATGATTGGTTCTTATAATGGTGAGGAAAGTGTAATCCTCTCTCCTTTTAGTGGAAAAAATTCACTCAATCATTATAAAAAATGTTCCATGATTAAGAAGAAGATGATCTAAATTCGAAATTCGTCCATCTTAAACAAAAAGGAAATGTGAATGACTATAGTCACAGATGGGAAGTATTGGCTACTAGAGAAACAAGGTTCTCACATGAACAAATACTTAAAATATACATATTTGGATTAAAGAATTACATTCATAATGAGTTAAAATTATGGAGACCCCAAACTATTAATGATGCTAGACAAGCAACAAAATTTATTGAACAAAAGCACAAGGTAAAAAAACCTTCATTTTCAGGATTAGACACATCAAATAGATATTTTAATGAGAATTCAAATAAGTAGAATAGAAAAAAGACAAACAAATATATACCCCCTCCCATGAGGGAAGGTGAAAAACAACATCAGAACTCAGATAAGAGATGGGTAAATAAGTGGAGATATTGTGGAGTTAAATGGGAAAAGGGTCATCGATGAAACAATAAGAAATTGTGTAATTGTGAATTCAAAAAAGAACTAGAAGAGTCATCCAATAACGATTCTAATGAATAGTTCAACATCAAAGAAAATAATGACATTAACACAGACTCCGAAGATGAAATTCCTAGGGTATCTCTAGCCGCAATAATGGGCATCGTATAGCCACAAACATTAAAATTAAAAGGAAATGTGAGGAAATAAAATGTCTCTGTAGTTATAGACACTAGGAGCACACAGAATTTTATAGATGTTAATATTTCAAAAAGACTAAACTTGTTCATATATCTAGCAACAGATATAAGCGTTATGATAGTAGATGGAAAAAAGATTGATGGTATTGTGAAGTGTCACAAAGTTAATTTGCAATTGGATGATTATAATTTGGAATCTATCTTCTATAAAATACCCCTTGAAGAAGTAGATATTCTCTTGGGAATTCAATGGCTACATACATTAGGTACATACTTCTCAAGTCACCCAAAAAAAATGATTAAATTCAAGTGGGAAGGAAAAATATATAAGTTGTATGGGTTCCAACCACCTCCCACTCAAATTATATCTTCACAACAAATTGAGAAATTAATACGAAAAAGGGGCACCAATGTTGGTAGCACAAAGTCCATCAAGTAGAGATGCTAGCATCAAAACTAACCCAGAACCGACAATTGGAAATCCAAGAATTAATCCATAAATATGAGAAGGTATTCCAAGGTCTTCCCATAAAGTTACCTCCAGAAAGAGAAATAGAGCACATAATTGAGGTTAAGCCAGATGCAACGCCCATGAACATCAAACCTTACAGGTACCCTCACCATCATAAGACAGAAATAGAGAGGCTAATTCAAGACATACTAAGATGTGGAATCGTTACCAGAAGTAGGATCTCATATGTCGCTCCAGTAGTATTGGTTCGAAAAAAACATGGATCCTTTAGGCTATGTATAGATTATCATGGAATGAAAAAAATAACAATAAAAAACAAGTTCCCCATCCCATTTATAGATGAGATGTTGGATGAACTCCATGGCGCCAAATATTTTTCCAAGTTGGACTTAAGATCAGGATATTACCAAATACATGTAAGATTAGAAGATTTGACAAAAACAAATTTTAGAACCCATGAAGGTCACTATGAATTTAATGTGATGCCATTCGGATTAAAAAATTCCCCCGCTACCTTTCAAGCAACTATGAATGCATTTTTTCAACCACACCTAATAAATTTCATACTGGTTTTCTTTGAAGATATTCTTGTCTATAGTAAGACATGGAAGGAAAATCTTGATCACTTAGAACTTGTACTCTCACTCCTGAGAAGAAAATCAGTTTTATGCAAAAAAATGTTAAAATGCTCCTTTGGAAAAGAAGAAGTTGAATACCTTGGTCATATCATATCCAAAGAAGGAGTTACGCTAGACCCAAGCAAAATCGAGGAAATTATAGAATGGCCAAAACCTAATACTATATCAAAATTGAGAGGGATTTTGTCACTAATAGGTTATTATTGGAAGTTCGTCAAAAACTATTCTCATTTAACAACACCACTATAATCATATCTACTCAAGAAAAAATCCTTCCAATGGAATAACAAGGCTGATGAATATTTCAAAATACGAAAGAAGATTATGGCATCCACACTAGTGTTAGCAACTCCTGATTTTACGAAGCCCTTCATGGTAGAATTTGATGCTTTAGGTTCTGGAATAGGTGTATTTTTTATGCAAGAAGACCATTCGATTTATTTTGAAAGTCGAAATCTCAAGTAGAGGGAAGGATTGAAGTCCAGATATTATAAAGAGATGCTTGCTATCATTCATGTATTAGGAATATGGAAACAATACTTATTGGGTAGCAAATTTGTGATACGTATTGATTACAATAGTCTTCAATACTTACTTCAATATAAAACCCTATCTACAGAGAAACAAAAATGAATAGAAAATATTTATGCCTCCGATATGGATATACTACTCAAAAAGGACAGGATAATGTGGTTGCCGATGCATTGTCATTAAAAGATGAATATGTATTAGCATAGACGGTATCAGTCATAATTCTTGAATGGTTGGATGAAATGCGCATAGAATATGCCAAGGACCCTAAATCTTGTTCCATCATCAATAATATGAAGCAACATTCCAAATTTGAATGGAGAAATGAAATTTTATGGCATAAAGGAAGGATCTACCTTCCACCTACCTGAAATTTCAAAGTAAAAATATTAAAGGATTCACGTTACTCACCTGCTGTAGGTCATGTAGGTACCTTTAAGACATATTATAATGCACGGCAATCATTTTATTGGAAGGGAAGATGAGTAAAGATATTCAGAGGTATGTCTCTAAATGTGACACTTGTGAGAGAAACAAAAGAGAAAATATTATGATGCCAGGATTACTCTACCCTCTACATGTACCAAACCAAAAGTGGGATGAAATTTCGATGGATTTTATCGATGGGTTACCCATGTCTAAGGGGAAGGATACAATTTTCATAGTAGTCGATTGACTCACTAAGTATGGTCACTTCATGGGGGTAAGCAAAGCCAACTCAACAAAACAAATAGCCGAATTATTTTGCAAAAATATTTATAAATCACATAGTTTTCCAAAAGTGATTGTGAGCGACACGGACACAAGGTTTAAAGGAAAATTAAGGAAGGAATTTTGTAAACAGATAGGGATCTCCCTCAACATGAGTTCGGCATATCATCTCCAAACTGAAGGACAAACCGAAATAGTGAATAAGTGTTTGGGAACATACATTCCTTCTTTTGTGATAGACAAACAGACGAAATGGTTCCAATGGTTGCATTTGGTTGAATGGTGGTATAACTCAACTTACCATACGACAGCTAGAACAACACCTTTTCAAGCCTTGTACGGGTATGAACCTCCCAAATGGAAGGAATATGTATTATTTGATTCCTAAGAGCCAACAATAAGAAATCATTTAGAGGAAGAACAAATGACCATCCAAATATTAAAGGAAAACTTACAAATGCTCACAATAGAATGAAGCAACAAGCGAATTTACGAATATTAGAATGAGAGTTTGAGGTAGGTGATTGGGAGTTCTTACAAATTCATCCATACAAGGAACAGTCACCCAAACAACAAGGAAAGAACAAGTTGGTTCCAAAATTCTATGGACCATATCAAATTAACAAAAAACTTAGTCCAGTAGCCTATGGATTAATATTGACAGATAACTACTACATGCATAATGTGATTCATGTGTCAAGCATCAAGAAGGTGTCAGGACAACATCTAGTAGAACAACATGAGCTCCCTATTTTGGATGAGGAAGGATGACTTATATTAGAATTGGAAGGAATGCTCTATATTAAAGAAATGAAGTTGTGCTCTAGGAGAATTAAGGAGTATCTTATTAAATGGAAGAACTTTCCAGAAGAAGACTCATCTTGGGAAATTGAAAATTTTCTTCAACAACATCCTTCTCTACCCTTGCTTTGACAACAAAGCAGCTATTAAGGGGTGGAAAATGTAGTGAGTGTGTGTATATATATATATATATATATATATATATATATATATATATATATNTCATATTTAAATTACCCTCAAACCATCATTCTAAACATCTCTTCAATTAATAAAAATAATTTCTATTATATGTTTATGTTAAACTTCATCGTACGATTCTGGTTTCAACAAAATGAAATGCAAATAAAGAGAGCTATTATTGGCATGACTAAAATAATGATCAACCCATGAATCCAAAATATAGTCTCTTAGTACAATCCTAGGAATTCCCCTATTCACCTCATTGACCATGTTGGAATGATTTGGAATAAGATATTTAGGATCATTGGGAAAGATTAAATTTCCATTGGTTAAAGCCTCTTTGGTTTATTCATCATCACCCTACTTGACAATGGTTGGATTAGGAGCAATGCAAGTGGTGTTTCATTTGGATTAAACATAATTCAAAGCCTCAACAACTTCAATGTAATATTTGCTTCACAATGACACTTGGTTCATCATCAACCAACTTAGGATAATTGTCATATATTGGGTGTATATTGGTTGCAAATCATTTTGAGGTGAAAATTTAATTTCATGATCAAAATTTTCATCGACAACATGTTGAGTATGGGAAGATATAGGATATTCTTGATCAATTGAATACATGCTAATTTGTGATGAAGTGTGATTGACATGATCATCCCCATCAAAGGATTGTGTAGTTGTGGGTTCATACTTGAGAAATTCACATCCTTTAGTAAGAGATTCAAGATACTCATCATAAATAGGGTGTGAAGCAATTTGAGATATGGAATCACTCTCTGACATAATCAAACTATTAAGAAGAGGATGAAGTTGAACAATTACATCATCGAATTGGAATGCATTGTCAACAAAGTTATCATGATTTGAATGAGAGTGTGATAGGAAAATTGAATCACTATGTGTAATAATTCGATCATGGATATTAGGAGCCTCAATAATTGTAGCCTCTTGATTAAATTGGTAAGTGTCGTCGACAAGAAAATTTGAAAAATTATGATCATCGGAATGATGGATTTCCTCTGAGGCATAAAGCATTAAATAAAGGATAGGTTCATGAAAGGAATCATTTTTATCCGCAATTAAAAAAAATGGAGCAGATCTTCATTAGTCGAATCATGAATTGATGACATGGAAAAGGATTCGCCAATAGAATTAGTTGTAATTTCACTCGAGGATAAGATTTCTTAATCGAAAATAGGAGGGCCAACATTAACAAC
Source organism: Pseudotsuga menziesii (assembly GCA_001517045.1). Taxonomy (NCBI): domain Eukaryota; kingdom Viridiplantae; phylum Streptophyta; class Pinopsida; order Pinales; family Pinaceae; genus Pseudotsuga; species Pseudotsuga menziesii. Next base: position 83,786 of record LPNX010469022.1, read on the forward strand.
ATCATGATGAATTTCTGCCTCATAATGATTGTTACCTTCCATTTGATTTTGTTAAAATAGAAAATTTCAAGAGATAGTTGATTATGAGAGAAGTTGTCATCTTGAAAATTAGAAGGCTCATCTTCAAGTGGGATCATGTCTCGATAAAATACACCATATTGCAAATCATAGGCCTTGTCAATGATTAACGATTCTCTTTGTGGATTAGGACGAGGTGAGATTAATTTCCATTGGGAAATTGAAATCTTAGGAACATGTTTGGAATTGATTTTGAAAACATAATCATCAAAAGGAAAGATCTCATGAACATCTTTTATGATCATCATCTTTTATGATCATCTAGGAACAAGATATGGATGGGGAAGGGATCATAAAAGCGTTATTCACCTTTTGATATTCCTCAAGATCTCTAAGATAACCAAAAGAGATGATGGTATCCTTAGAATTCGCTAAATGACACGCCAGATCATAAGATGCATGACTACAAGGAAAAATAGGTGTGACACTAGAATGATTGGCTCGATCAATCAAAATAGGTCTCAACTTGTGGATATAAGATACAACAATATCATGATTGAATTTTTTCTTATTGATTGAAAAACTTGGGTCAAATAAAACTTGTGTTTTGTTGATAGTTTTATTGAATATAGAAGGATTACCCCTCTTTAATCGCTCTTGATATCACAAATAGCGTTCACAAGTAGAATGGTTATGACTCTTGTCACAACAGAGGCTCTAATGACAATGAGAAGGCTAGGTAGATTCCTTGATCTCACGTGGATTTAGAAGGTGGGAAGGATGAGAAAGAAATGGATGAGATTTCTTCATGACCATATTATCTAATGATGTCATTCGATCTTACATTTCATGCATTAATTGGAGCATGGACATATTGGTATTAAGGGTTAATTGGTCCATTGGAAATCCTATCTTTTAGTGATGGTATTCAATTTCAAGGAATTCCTGCAAAGCAAAACCATGGCAATTTAAAACTTTTCCTTTTAACCGGTCTTGGTAAGGAAGAGGAATACATTGACAGTATTGGGCAAGAGCGTCTTTTTCAAAAGGTCGAACAACATTGAGAATCTGATCATAAAGCTTCTTAAACCTGAGGTTAAATGATTTGATAGATTCATTCTCTTCAAACGATATATGGTTAAAAATCCTTAGAGACTCAGCCGAGATTTTGTCATCGCAGAAGGTGGAAAAACAAACAGCCATGGCAAAATAAGTAGGATATGAACCGAGATCAAGACTCAGAGAACTAATCATATGATTAACAAAGCTCAACAAAGTAATAATAATGGATAATAATGGATAATAATGACAAAGGATTAGACATAATTCCAAGGATTGGATTAAAAGATTGGTCCAAGAAATAGTATGGTCGGAAAATATGTCGATGCTCAAAAGGACATGGTTAGGACAACAACATGTTAAACACCCTTGGAGGAAAATTCAAGGGGAGGAAAGGGGATGGAAGCTCAAGTTGCATTTAGACCCCTCGGGTAGCTGGGATTCACAAGGTTGATCAATGGTGTTAAGTTCATGAATAATGCAAAGAGAGATTGTATAAATGCTAATAAATGTGCAATATCACTTTCAAGACAAGAAATTTAGTCTATTAATGAAACAAAAAAGCAACCTAACTAACCATGCATAATATTTACATAAAAATGCATCGTGCAATTGATTTTGAGGAAATAAAACTATAAAATGCAATGTATTTAAAGCCTTTCTATGGCTTGTGTTTAAAAGGTTTCTTTCAATGCACCAAAGAAATGTTCAAATTCATTTAGTTTAGAAATTTTGATTAAGATGTAATGTCAAAGTTCTTCGGTGGTTGATATTAAATTGCAGCAATAAATTGTATTCTTTAAATGTCTAAGTAGATTAGAAAAGAATATATTAGTGCTCAAAAGAAAAGTTGGCATTACATTAGCACCAACAATTAAAAATGCAATAGAAATCTAGAGTTCAGAAAATATTACTTTGTTGGAATTTCACTAAAATTTGTTTGATAAACTAAATTGATTGTATCAAATGTAAGACTCGTTCTAATCCACACCATATTGCAAATCATAGGCTACTTTTGTTGGAAAAACTCAGTCTTACAAAGCTTGACTATTAAAGATAAAAAAAAATTCTACAAGCTTTTAGTAAACATAAATAAAATAGTATATTTTAGAGTCCTAAATATAGATATATAAAAGAAAACCTTCACCATGATGGATGAACTTGGACGGTAGCCTTACCTGCAATCACTTCCTGTTACTCATTGAAGACTACCGGCCACTTACCTTTTACATCGCGAGATGTAGTTTGTGGCAGATTTGTCGAGTTTTTAAAGGTATTACCAAGGAATGCAAAGTGCTTCTGCTACGCGAGGGAAAGCAAAGTGTTCTGGCAACCGTCGGGAGCTGAACAGTCATGGGTCTTTTGGTCTTTCACATGCATCCGAATGAGTGAATGTAATAGGCACTAACCAACGCTCACCCTCTTAAGCATAGCCTCTGCATGATTGCAGAAAATGAAGGAGTGCAACAACATGGTATCATTATTCCATTTTGATTCAAGTTCCCGTTTTATCTTTATGTCCAACCACGGCATACAATCACAAAACTAATTAATCGAGGCCCAAAAATGTTTTACAAATTTTATGCATTCATCATCTTTTCAAACCATGGATCAACATCCCGATTCTTAGCTTTAGAGCAAGGCACTTGTTGTAAAACTAGATACACGAGAATGCTTTCTCCTTTAGGGTTGGACTTATAAGAAAAGTTTTACGCATTCTTTTACGGGAATTTATGAACTCAAGGATAGGGTTTACCATTGGAATCTTTACATATTTCATGCCGATTCTATCCATCTCTGGATTTATGCGTGCACTGAAAGATTGAAATCTTGTCAAAAAAAGGTAAGGTAACTCTTTAAACGGCATGACAAAACTTTGAAAATCGAAACACCCTCGACCAGAACCAGATTGTCCTCAGTGGTGTTTTTGCTTCGCAGAAATGATACGGGGAACCATAAACTTTCGACCTGTCTGTTCCTACACCCTGATGAAAAACTGTTCCGATCCCACGTAGAATGTGCAGATGCAGCCGATTCCAGAAGTGTTATGATAGTTGTATAGTCTCTGCCAAGCGAATGAAACCAGAAACACGAGCTGTCCAGCAAAACCACATTCATTGATCTTCCCACCATCCATGTTTTGACTGTGTATGCCTGGTGAATGATAGAGTGCATTTGAGTATGGAATGACTGCATTTTCCGTTTCTGAGGATGTACGATTCTCGGTGTAGCTGGTGAACAATGCTCCGTGAATGGGTGACCGTTTGTGATCATTCGTTTGGAGCGTGCGGGTTTAAAACGGTTCGCTCGAGCGTTTTGTGGGTTTAACGGCCCTTTGCAAGGATATCTTCCTGTGAAATATGTTTGATGAGTGGCCTGGCTGCTTGCATGCTACTCTGTGACCGGCAAAATTGTCTGGAGGATGCCAAGAAACGGCTCTTTTTTCATCTTTCTCCAGTGTTTAATGATAACTGCATTAACTGTTTTGCATATGTCTGTGGATTGGCTATTACTCTTCAGTCATTCTCGCCGTCTTCTTTTACCTGTATTGTGAGCATATATTGTCCACGGGCCCTTTCTTGGTCTCAATTGAGGGAGGCTTATATGGGGATTTGTCGTCCAGCACTGTGCAATATATAACTGCTTAATAGTTGGTCCTTTAATTAATCTTTTGTGAAAATAATCACGCAGACCCAAATTTAGCATGCCAACCAGGCTTCAAATTTGAAGGCTTCAGAGCCATTCAAAGGCCATTTTAGCATAAAGAATTTTATCACCAAAAAAAATTAAGTTTCATTTCCAGCACGTCAATAATGAAATTGAGTAAGCTTGGGTAAATTTACAATAGAAGGGCAGCTACAAAATTTTTCCTTTCAGGGGTTATCAGTGATTCACTGGACTGTGGGAGACTCACTACTCAAAGTCTGCCCAAGTTCTCTCTAATAGTCTGGATCTTGATCCCAATGGGCACTGAACACTGTGGGCCACTAGGCTGCCCAGTTCCAAGTTCAACTCCATGACTGTGACTTGGGATTTGATGTTCACTTTCAAAGAATTTAATGGCATTGGCATGCGTTAGTGATTCACCAACTTCATTAAATATTGGTCTGAGAGGATTCAAGCCTTCCAACTCTCTTTTCCATTTGGGATCTTTTTCTTCACCCGGGTCCTGTGATCTCACAACTTAAAAGTCACTTGAGTATTTTCGTATATGATGTGAAATTAAATGTTCATATGAGTCATATCTATGGATGGTAAATTGATTTTTACCATAATTGGCATGATTTACATTGTTCAAAACAATGCCTCTCTTTAATTATTGCACTGTTCTTAATGAAATCCATGTTGAATTTTATTATAAAAAGATTAGATAGCAATACAAGATTAAGTTGTAAATTAATCTTAAAGTTTTAATTTTTATTAGAACTATGCCTTTTAGGTTATACTAAAGTAAATGATATGATCATTTAGGTTACTTTCTTACATCAAATATTTCTTAGGTTATGGCCAATAGCTTACTAATTATTAAAAAACACTCTTAAATTATTATTTTATCTAAAAATTATAGTATTTCTAGGTTAGAATTACATATTACATTTAGTTCTATAGTTCATAAAAAATAGTTTAAGTAATTCACAATTTCTATTGCTAAATTTCTGTGGTGAAATGTTAATGATGTAGTCGGAGAAACCACACTATCAAATGACCAAGTCGACCTTTAGAATCCATATCAGGATCCATCATCACGACAAGTCGAATGTGGAGAGAGTGAAAACCAAGGTTAAATACTGGAGCTGGGTAGAAAGTCTAAGGTCGGACTAAGAGACTAGGGTTTGCTAGGTCAAAAAGAATTTTTCTAATTTTATCTAATTTCAAAGTGTGCGGAAAAATTAATCTCTAAACCTATTTTCCGTGAAAAATGAAATGTTTATATTATTAAAATTATGACATTATTGAAATTTTTTATTAAGGAGAAATGTTGATATTAATTACTTTTAACTCTCAAGTTTTTAAATGATTTTTAAAAACCCACCTAATGCCCTAAAATTTTTAAAACCGTTTAAACCCTAAAGTTTGAAATTTATTATTATTAATAACAATATTTTAAAACATAAAGTTCTTAAATTTATTAATATTAATAACAATATTTCAAAACATAAAGTTCTTAAATTTATTAATATTAATAACAAATTTGAAAACCTAATAATAAATTTAAAAACCTTAAAGTTATTACCTTTGTTATTATTAATGAATTTAATTTTAGCTATAATTAAGTTTTAATGAAAGGTGACCATTTAGCTTAAATTTAGGATTTCAAAGATTGAAATGTTGATTTATAATTAATTTCAAACCCTAAAGTTTTAAATTGATTTTAAAGCCCTAAAGTTTTAAACTATTTAAAACCTAAAGTTTTAAATTATTATTATTACTAACAATTTTAAACCTTATTAATAAATTTAAAAACTTAAAGTTTTTAAGTTTATTATTATTGAAAACAATTTTAAAAACCATTTAAAAACTAAAATTATTAAATTTATTAATGAATTTTAATTATAATTAAATTTTCTTTCAAAGGTGTTCTTTTAGTTTAATTTTAGGATTTGTTTAAAATTTAAAAGTTTTTAATAATAATCCTAAAGTTTTTAAGTTTCTTATTATTAATCACAAATTTAAAAAACTTGATAATAAATTTTAATCCTAAAGTCATTAAATTTCTTATTATTAATAACAAATTTTGTTTTAATTTAGGGAGAAATAAGAGGATTTTTAAGGTTTTTAAATTATTTTTAAAACCCTAAAGTTTTTAAACTAATTTAAAAAGATCTTTCAATTTTAATTTGAAATTCTTAGGGTATTTTAAATTAAGGTTTTATTAAGGACAAGGAAGGAGGACAAAGGGATAAAGGGGAAGGGCTTGAAAGAGGAAAAGGGGCAGAAGGAAAATGGTTAAGGGACAGAGTGGTCTTTCCGATTGAGAATAGAGGGAAGCCAACTAGTGCTCACCTCGAGGCCACCATCCCTGTTTAGGTTGTGTGGGAGTTTGGTAATCTCTAAGGCCTCTCTAAATTTCCTTTTAAAATAGTGGTCTTCTTTTGCGAGGATAATGGTGTCTTCTAGGAAAATGTGATGTTTGGTTTTGGCTACATGTTCCGCCAGGGCTGAAGAACGGATACGTTATTTTCTAATGTCTGCCCCATGTTCTTTTAGCCGCGTGTGGAAAGAACGTCCCGTCTCACCTATATAGCTGATCTTGCACGAGCAAGGGATCTTACAAACCCCTCTGAATTGTGTATGATCAACTGGATCTTTAACAGATCTCATTCTTTTCTTAATCATCTCTAGGGGTTTAAACGAAGTCGTGATGTTGTTCTTGTTGAGAATTCTAGCGATCTTATCAGTCACCCCTTGTATATACGGTATGTAAGCTCGTGGGTTGGTGGTGGTCTTGTTGTCAAAGGTTTTCACACCCATAAGGTTCTTTTTGTGGGTTTTTCCGAGGGTCTTCGTGATGACCTTGGGTTTGTAACCTATGTTTGTGAAGACTTCTTTGAGGTGGTCTTTCTCTTTTTCAATATGTTCTGAATCTGCTATCCTCGAGGCTCTCACTGTCAGGGTATTGAGAACACCTATATTCTGGGAAGGATGGTGGTGGGAGTCTGCGTGGAGGTAGCTATCTGTGTGCATCTTTTTACGGAACACCTCGTGTCCCAGAGTGCCGTCTTCTTTTCTCGTAAGGAGGACATCTAGAAATGGGATGCTCCTGTTTACCTCAAGTTCCACTCTGAATTGGATGTTGGGGGAGATACTATTCAGGTGTGTTAGGAACTTCTTGAGTTCCTCTTCACCATGTGGCCAAACCACATTCGTGTCATCCACGTACCTTTTCCATCTTGATGGTTTTAGAGGATAGGAGTCCAGGGCTTCTTTCTCAAATTTTTCCATAAAGAGGTTTGCAACAATGGGTGAGAGGGGGGATCCCATAGCTACACCTGTGGTTTTCTCATAAAATTCACCTTGGAAGTTGAAGAAGGTTGATCTTAGGCAGATTTCTGCAAGCTTGGCTGTGTGGGGGTCGGTAGCATCCTTGATAACCTGGATTGCTTCCTCTAAAGGTATCTTTGTGAAGAGTGAGACCACATCAAAGCTTAAAATCATTTCCTTAGGTTCTAGTTTCTCATCTTTGATTAGTTCGACAAAATGGCTTGAGTCCTTAATGAAGGAACTAGCATTGCCGACCAAAGGACCTAAAACTTTGGCTACGTGTTTGGCAAGCTCATAGGTGGGGGATCCTATAGTGTTGACGATAGGATGGAGCGGGACTCCTTCTTTGTGTATTTTGGGTAGGCCGTAAATCCTCGGAGTGATGTCTCTAGTGGGGATAAGGCGTTTTTTCAAATGATCATCCAAATTGGAGTTCAGAATCACTTTTTTGACTTCTTTAGTTACTTTTTTGACTTCTTTAGTTAAGAATCCCATCTCTAGAGTAAATAAAGAAGTAAAAAAAGTGATTCTGAACTCCAATTTGGATGATCATTTGAAAAAACGCCTTATCCCCACTAGAGACATCACTCCGAGGATTTACGGCCTACCCAAAATCCACAAAGAAGGAGTCCCGCTCCGTCCTATTGTCAACACTATAGGATCCCCCACCTATGAGCTTGCCAAACACGTAGCCAAAGTTTTAGTTCCCTTGGTCGGCAATACTAGTTCCTTCATTAAGGACTCAAGCCATTTTGTCGAACTAATCAAAGATGATAAACTAGAACCTAAGGAAATGATTTTAAGCTTTGGTGTGGTCTCACTCTTCACAAAGATACCTTTAGAGGAAGCAATCTAGGTTATCAAGGATGCTACCGACCCCCACACAGCCAAGCTTGCAGAAATCTACCTAAGATCAACCTTCTTCAGCTTCCAAGGTGAATTTTATGAGCAAACCACACGTGTAGCTATGGGATCCCCCCTCTCAACCATTGTTGCAAACCTCTTTATGGAAAAATTTGAGAAAGAATCCCTGGACTCCTATCCTCTAAAACCATCAAGATGGAAAAGGTACGTGGATGACATGAATGTGGTTTGGCCACATGGTGAAGAGGAACTCAAGAAGTTCCTAATACACCTGAATAGTATCTCCCCCAACATCCAATTCACAATGGAACTTGAGGTAAACAGGAGCATCCCATTTCTAGATGTCCTCCTTACGAGAAAATAAGACAACACTCTGGGACACGAGTTGTTCCGTAAAAATACGCACATGGATAGCTACCTCCACGCAGACTCCCACCACCATCCTTCCTAGAAGATAGGTGTTCTCAATACCCTGGCAGTGAGAGCCTCAAGGATCTCAGATTCGAAACATATTGAAAAAGAGAAAGACCACCTCAAAGAAGTCTTCACAAACAATGGGTTACAAACCCAAGGTCATCACGAAGACCCTCGGCAAAACCCACAACAAGAACCTTACGGGTGTGAAAACCTCTGACAACAAGACCACCACCAACCCACGAGCTTACTTACCGTGTATACAAGGGGTGACTAATAAGATCACTAGAATTCTCAACAAGAACAACATCACGACTTCATTTAAACTCCTAGAGACGATTAAGAAAAGAATGAGATCTGTTAAAGATCCAGTTGATCATACACAATTCAGAGGGGTTTATAAGATCCCTTGCTCGTGCAAGATCAGCTATATAAGTGAGACGGGATGTTCTTTCCACACGCGGCTAAAAGAACATGAGGCAGACATTAGAAAAGAACGTATCCATTCCTCATCCCTGGCGGAACATGTAGCCAAAACCAAACATCACATTTGCCTAGAAGACACCATTATCCTTGCGAAAGAAGACCATTATTTTAAAAGGAAATTTAGAGAGGCCTTAGAGATTACCAAACTCCCACACAACCTAAATAGGGATGGTGGCCTCGAGGTGAGCACTAGTTGGCTTCCCTCTATTCTCAATCGAAAAGACCATTCTGTCCCTTAACCGTTTTCCTTCTGCCCCTTTTCCTCTTTCAAGCCCTTCCCCTTTATCCCTTTGTCCTCCTTCCTTGTCCTTAATAAAACCTTAATTTAAAATACCCTAAGAATTTCAAATTAAAATTGAAAGATCTTTTTAAATCAGTTTAAAAACTTTAGGGTTTTAAAAATAATTTAAAAACCTTAAAAATCCTCTTATTTCTCCCTAAATTAAAGCAAAATTTGTTATTAATAATAAGAAATTTAATGACTTTAGGATTAAAATTTATTATCAAGTTTTTTAAATGTGTGATTAATAATAAGAAACTTAAAAACTTTAGGATTATTATTAAAAACTTTTAAATTTTAAACAAATCCTAAAATTAAACTAAAAGAACACCTTTCAAAGAAAATTTGATTATAATTAAAATTAGTTAATAAATTTAATAATTTTAGTTTTTAAATGGTTTTTAAAATTGTTTTCAATAATAATAAACTTAAAAACTTTAAGTTTTTAAATTTATTAATAAGGTTTAAAATTGTTAGTAATAATAATAATTTAAAACTTTAGGTTTTAAATGGTTTAAAACTTTAGGGCTTTAAAATCAATTTAAAACTTTAGGGTTTGAAATTAATTATAAATCAACATTTCAACCTTTGAAATCCTAAATTTAAGCTAAATGGTCACCTTTCATTAAAACTTAATTATAGCTAAAATTAAATTCATTAATAATAACAAAGGTAATAACTTTAAGGTTTTTAAATTTATTATTAGGTTTTCAAATTTGTTATTAATATTAATAAATTTAAGAACTTCATGTTTTAAAATATTGTTATTAATAATAATAAATTTCAAACTTTAGGGTTTAAAGGGTTTTAAAAATTTTAGGGCATTAGGTGGGTTTTTAAAAATCATTTAAAAAGTGGAGGGTTAAAAGTAATTAATATCAACATTTCTCCTTAATAAAAATTTCCAATAGTGTCATAATTTTAATAATATAAACATTTCCTTTTTCTCGGAAAATAGGTTTAGAGATTAATTCTTCCGCACACTTTGAAATTAGATAAAATTAAAAAATTTCTTTTTGACCTAGCAAACCCTAGTCTCTGCAGCCAACCTTAGAATTTCTACCCAGCTCCAGTATTTAACCTTGGTTTTCACTCTCTCCACATTCGACTTGTCCTGATGATGGATCCTGATATGGATTCGAAACGTCTACTTGGTCATTTCGATACTGTGGTTTCTCCGACTACATTATTAATTCACAATTTATTCATTAAGAAAAATATTTGATATTAATAAATTTAATTTAGATTTTTATTCTATTCTAAGTTAAGAATCATTGTAGCAATTTAGGGTGTTTGTTTTAATCACAACTTAGACTTCTGTATTATCTAGCTTAACATTTTTAGTGTTTGGGTTTGGTCTTAGTTATGTAGTCAACATTATCAATTTCCTAATTTTCTCTTGAAATGTGTCGTTAAAGATATACTAATAAATCTTTATCTGTTACTCGTTATCTTGGATACCACTCCTCAAACCTATCAACCCAGAATTTAAGAGAAGAGATTGTAAATATGTTTTTTGTCAAAATAACATTTTTTAATAAGGTTCACAAAGAGATTATAGTATATAATAGTCCTTGTTTTTTGTCTAACCTTTTCACATAAATATAAGATGAAAAATTGAAAAGATAAGTGTGGAATCCCTCTCAAACTTCTTCTCGTGTGAGATCCAAATACTAGTAAGATCCACATTGAAGTTTGAAGGATACTTTTTTCAATGTGTTTGAATAATAATTATATGCACTTAGTTTTGAAAAGAGAAATGATAATCCCTATCAATCTCTCTCATTTGACATCTAAATGTTAGTAGACTCAAGACTAAAGTTTGAAAGATAAATTTTCAAGTCTTCTAATACTTAGGTTTATTATGGTGAAGACAATGCTTAGGGATTAGGTGGAGTTTGAAATTGAATGGCTAGTTACTCATGAAGTGTCCATACGGACAAACATATTGATTAGCTTTGTGATGGTATTTGTAACTTTTTTTTCCATTAATGGAAATGTGGATTCTAAAAAACTTATTTAGTTGGAAAGATAATAATACAATGCTTTTAATAGCATGTAGAAAAGTTCATTTCAAAATAGGTAAGGTAAAATGTCATGGAAAAGTTATTCTTCTAATTTTTTTACTTTTATGTTGTTCATTTAAACTTTTGGTTATGGCAATGATCAAGGGGTCACAACAAGGATCAATAATTTTAAATCTCCCAAGGATGTACAATGTTAGAAGTACACTAGTTTTAGGAGGATACCTTGGCACTGGACAAAGATCATCTTTTTAGTTTTTGTTATTAATGTTAGGGATTTGATGCTTGATCTCTTTTGGCCATGTAACATACCAGTTCTAATAGTGGAGCTCTTCTCAAAACAATATTAGAGCTCTTCTCAAAACAATTCTAGACATAAATAAGCTTTAGTATCCCATGAGCCTACTTTCACCCCTAATTTCATATTATGCATTCACATAAGGTTGCGAGTAGTTCTCAACTACTCTAATCACTTTAGCATGATAGGAAACAAACATTTCCCTTCAAAAAATAAATAGGCCAAAGAACATGCAATACAAAAAACCAATACTCCTAATGGTTATGGCTATGTTCACATTAACAAAACAAGTGCATCAATCTCTTTCTAAATGGGCCTTTTTCCAATCTCATCTTCCATCACTCTTACATGTTTCTTCATTTTCAACCTTTATTTTTGTCTCTCCTCCTCTATACTAAGTCTTGAGTAATCCCCATAAAAAAATATGGAAGTGATAAATCATATGTACATGGTTTACCTCAGTAATTTCATGTAAATGTTGAATCACTTGAAATTTCTTCTTATTGCCATTTTTTTTCTATACAATATTTATAATAAATAGTGATTTTTTTTAACACTTAAATTTTCAAATAAAAAAAATTATTTATTTTTAAATGTCAACATTCAAGGGTTTCAATTTCTCACCCGCCTTCAAAGTAAAATGAGACATGCCCTTCAAATTTGATGAGGATGCCAACATATCCCTAATACGTGGCCGTTGATTCAATCTGATGGGTTGACCAAGTTTTCAAATTCCTAATGCATTGGAAATAACGTTGGGAAAGGAGTTTTGGGGATGGTCCTTTTATTCTTCTTTAACTCGAGTAAACTTTAAAAGAGAATGACATTCCTTTTCCTCATTGTGAAACCTTTGATAAGGGATGCTTCTTTCTTTTCAACATTATATTATTATAGGAGTGCATTATTAATGTGTAACAAAATAATGCAATGATATCTTCGAAGGAGAGTTTGAAAAGGGAAAACGTTTTCTTTTTTATTTATTTATAAGGGGATGGAACGTGAAAGGGTAAGGGATATGGAAAAAGGTAAAAGTTTAAGAACTTAGTGGACGGAGACGTTTAGGAAAGGGGTTTTAAGAAAGTTAAAATGGAAGGAGTTAGTATTAGGATAATGTGTGAATATTGGGAGAAAATGATATTTAAATAATGTTATGAAAATTGTAATAAGGAATAAATAAGAAAAGGATAATAAAGAGGGTAAAAGAGAGTGTTGGAAAATATGAGGGGAAAGAGGAATTTAAATTTTAATTGATTTTATTTTTAAATGGGAATGTTTTTCAACTTTTTGACCTTGGACATAATGAGACGATAATAGTAGGCATGACTAATGAATTTATGCATGGATGCAAATTTCATGAATTTTAGTTGACAAGACGTAATACGTCTTTACTTGTCAAAACTTTAATAGACTGTCAAAAGGGTCAAAGGGACTCAAAATTTAGGAAACAAAATATGGAGGCGATCAACATTAAGACTTGAACATGATGATATGAAAATATTGACATGATAGTATAGATTCAATGAATTTGGCAAAATGTCCAGTAGGTTCTCCTTTGGTGTCATGCTTCGACCTCTCAGAAGCATGTCGATGTTGAGCATCAACACATTGGAGGTGTGAACTTAGAGAAGCCTCAAGATTTCCTTTTGGACCTTTGAGTTGGAGTGTTTTTTCATCCATTGATTGGGTGAGTAGACACATGTTGGAGTTGAAAACCCACAAAGTGAAATTCTTTCTTGCATTTGCAAAGACTTCATGAACACACTATTTTTATTTTGTAAGCAGTTGCATGGGAATCCATGGTTCTTTGATGATGCTTTCTTATGTAATTTGAGCATGAGTCCTATTGATGTGCACTTTCATGACCTGTGGAAGAGATCCAATGTTATCTAGCTTTACATTCCATAGTTGCATTCTTTTTGGGAGAGTTGCACATAATTTTTTTTTTGTAGTGGGAGTGATAAAAACTTCAATCAATATATTATGATTTTTCCAGCCCTATTGATGAGGTACTCTTCTTATTGATCATTATGTTTGGAAGGATGCATGTAAGGAATTAGGATCCAGGAATTCTCTTACCTAATGGTATGGGTTGGAGAGCACTCCTATTTGTTGGAGTGCTACAAGTCATGGAACCCTCAAATCATTTATTTTTGGTTTCAATACAAGAAATAAAAGCACTCCTATTTTTTTTGGTCTCGTTGGTTTAAATTTTCGGGGTAGAAAGAACTGTGGGGATTGACTCACCACTTGAGAAGGTTATTGTAATCAAAGTAGTGCAGCAACAAGAATGGTGGCTCCTTTTTGAAAATTTCTTGGAATCTTAAAAACTCAAAGTTTGGAAACTCAGTTGCAACTTCAAAGAACTATACAGTGAGCAAAAAAGGGTTGAAAGTTCAAAAAATGTTTCCAAAAGATGGAGGTAAAGACTATTTGTGTGAATTTTGTTTTGATGGAATTAATTAATATTTTGGTGTTCAGTGGTGATGTTATAAGAGATATAAATATGCAAAATCCACATCTCTTTACTTTTGGAAACACAAAATTGCAGCACATGAGTGCCACTACTCAAATGGAAGCTAAAAAAAATTAAGGAGCAGAACCATAAGAGATTACTTGGTCCAATGGAAGGAGTTCCCAAGTGAGAATGCCACTTGGAAAGATGAAAAATTTTTGCAACATTAAAACTTGGAATTGCTTTAGAACAAACAATCCTGGGTGGGGAGGACTGTCATGTCCCCATCCAAATAAGACTACTTGCAAATAATGTTTCACCAACCTACTAGTTCCGTAGGTTGAGGCGGAGACATAGATTTTGTAATAAGGGAGATATAGGACCCAAAAGGACCTTAGTTTACCATATTTACATTAAAATGCATCACATAAATAATAAATGTTAAGAAAATAATGTGGCATTGGTTCATGGAGACAACTGGAAGCTTGTGGTGTTAAATTATTGAACCATTGATCTATATGAAAATGAGAGCAATTGAGAAGTAGAATTATGCAGTGGAATATCAAAGACAATGTACAATGAACAAGACAAATTTGAGACAAATATGCTAAGAATTGATCAGTAAATTACAACATTAATCTTCATTATTATTCCAATAGTAATACAATGGTGTTACAATAAGTAGTATTCGAATCATGTGGATAAGATTCAAATCTACCAACTAAACCTCACTGACTGACTAACTCAGTGTGTCTAAATCACTGCAATGGAGCCAATAGTATAACTCCTGGTGTCTAAATTAGTCTAGAATAAGTTAAACTAGTTGAATTAATTAAAATCATGAGGTAGGTGCAAAAAGGTGCCACTTCCCCATGTAGCCATGCAAAAATGGCCATAGACTAAGTGAGAGTGATCTAACTAATTATAACTGGAGGTCGAATCAGCATAACTTCCTACCTACCACAACCAAGGGTGTTGGTGGCACTCATCGTGGCTCCTAGAATGTAGGGATTGGCACTGGTGGCACCACATAGCACTGGTAGCACCAATCGCATCAGTGGCACAAATATCATGGTGGAACCAAAATCTAGAAAATGACTCCTAAGTTAGGTAAGATGATCAAGAAGTCAATGTTTCTTTTCTTCCCAAATATCTTTTCTTTTCTTATATTTCTGTCGTAAGGTCAAGGATTTTAGTAACCTACCAGATTATATAACCATGTTTAGTGTGCATCGCTAGTATGTTTTCTTATGACCATTGGTTGATGCTATGTCATATATATTAGTTGATAATAAATTATAACAAGCATTGCTTTTATACTTTCTCTTACTAGTACTATTGTAGCAACCATTGGTTGTTTTGTACAATTTATACAGAGTTGATAGGTAAGTACTATAGTCTTACTTAGCCTCCAAGGCTAACACATGAAAAACATATTCCATGGTGCAGGTTAAAGAGTTCAACCTTCACATAGAAAAGGAACTTAGAACTCAAGACTTCAATATTACAACAACAAGTGCCACCAAGGTTTTAAAAACACAACTTGTACCTAAACCACACTATAATATAAAGCTTAATCTATATGGTTTAAATCCATCAAAAATGGTTTGAAGGTTATGTGATGGTTGAATTAGGCATTTATATTTCCATGGTGACAACTTGATGCAAAGGATGAGTCATAACTCGATCCCTTTTCAATCCATGTGATTGTATTAAAAACACTCCTCCATGGCAGAAGGACAAAAAGCGAAGCCCTAGGTTTTTCATGAACCTTGAAAGTTGCAAATGTTGTTTTGATGGTGTCTTGTTTTTTTATGGGGGTCTTGTAAACGCTACCAGCTTATTTTTGTTTGTCTCTGCAACACTATTAAGAGAGACTGGAGATGGAGGGACTAAAACACTCGGTCCTTATCTTCTTTAGAACTTGACCATGATTGTTTTCCTTGCGATGGCAGTCCACAAATGGAAAACTAGTAAAGATTTGGGTGAATCTGCCAGGCTCTATAATTAGACCCTTTTCATTAAAACTATAATTTGTAATTATATTTTCAAATACATTCTGAATTACCTTTTCTCTTAAACTCTAATATTCTGGGTCCTGCTTTATTCCTTCTTCAAATTTATCTTCTAAATCGGTTATATAACTACTAATGGCAGTTACAAATTTGTTACTTCATTTTTTCTTAAGGCATCAACCACTTTATTTCCTTTCCCCTTAATGTGTTTGATTTAAAAATCATACTCGCTAAGGAAATCTAGCCATCTAGCATGCCTCGCATTTAGATTTTGTTGATCAAAAAGATATTTTAGGCTTATGTTATCAGACATTAACAAAAATCTTTTATCGATTAAGTGATGGTGCCACATCTTTAAAGCTTGGATTATGGCAGCCACCTCTATGTCATAAGTTGCGGAGTTCTTTTCGTGAGTTTTTAATTTTCTTGATTCGTATGCAATTGCATGACCTTCTTGTGTCAGTACTCCACCCAAACCTTCGATGCATGCATCAGTGCATATGACGAAATCTTTCTCAGGATATGTTATTTTTAGAATGGTTGCAGTAGTTAATAATCCTTTTAATTTATTAAAATTGTCTTCGCAGTTCTGATCCCAAACAAATTTCTTACCTTTTTCTGTAATGAGGTTATAGGATTTTCAATTTTCGAAAATCCTTCGATAAATTTTTTGTAATAGCATATTATTCCCATAAAGGATCATACATCAGTTACGTCCTTGGGAACTGGCCAATCCATTATAGATTTTTATTTTATCCGAGTCCACTGATATCCCTTCTTTAGATATTAGGTGTCCTAAATATTGTGTCTTATCTTTATAAAATTCACATTTGTTGATCTTAGCATATAGTTGATGTTCTCTTAACACTTGTAGTATTATATTTAGGTGTTCATAGTGTTCTTCTTTTGTCTTAGAATAAGACAACTACAAATTTTTCTAATTACTTACTTCGGACACTATTCATTAAGCACATAACGGTTGTTGGAGCGTTAGTTATCCCAAAAAGCATAACCACAAACTCATAGTGCCCATATCTTGTCTTAGAGGCAGTTTTAAATATGTCTTCATCTTTAATTCTGACTTGGTGATACCAAGATCTTAATTCAATCTTTGAGAATATTGTTGCTTCACGTATTTGATCAAACATACCATCGATTTGGGGCAGAGGATACCTATCCTTAATAGTAATTTTATTAAGTTGACAGTTGTCTATACATAGACGTAAGGTACCCGGTCCTTCTTTTTAATAAAAAGGAATGGTGCTCCCCAAGGAGATACACTTGATCTTACATAATGTTTATTTGCTAACTCTTGTAATTGTAATTTTAATTCATTCAAATCCAAGATATTCATTCGATAGGGAGCCTTCAATTTGGGTACTACTCCTGGTACTAATTCGATTGTAAAATCTATATCTCGCTTGGGAGGTAATCTTGGAATTTATTCCGGGAATACATCCGCAAAATCTTACAGGATCAGAATATACTCAAATCTTGGTTTATATTCTTTACCAATTTGTTCATTGTTTATTAAATGTACAACAAAGACTTGACAACCCTTTCTTACATCCTTTTTCATTTGCAAGGATGAGATTTGTCTAACTGATATTTTCCTGGGTATTCCTATGACAGTAATTCTTTTTCCTTCATTATTTAAACAAGTAAAAGTTTTCTAAAAACAATTTAAAATCACTTGGTGTTTTTCTAGCCAATACATTCCTATTAGGACATCATAAGATCCTAAAGGTAACACATTTAACTTGACCTGACTTTCAAATTGACTCATAAGAAAGTTACAACTTTCAACATAATTTACTACCTTTCTTTTAGTTCGTATGGCTAACTGTACCATCTAGGATTTTCCAAACTTTTTTAAGGATAAGTTGCACTTATCCACTATTCTAGGAGATATATAACTTAAGATTGCGCATGGATCAATCAAGATGGAAACAGAAAAAATTTGTATCACACCTTGCACTTCCACCATGGAAGTCTGATGATCTGCCTATTGGTTCTCTAGAGCTGCACTTATCCCATGCATCTTGTTTTCCACATCTCCAACTATTTCCTCTTCCTGGATAGTGTGTATGTTGCTAATGTTCCCCTTCCGGTTCAGACAGTACTTGTTGTAATGTGTTCCTTGAAATTCTGTGCATTTAGCAGATTCCCTTTTTTCCGTATTTTTAACAAAATTGTTAGGCATATCCCTTCCTTTTGGTGTTTCATTATTCTGGGGCACTTTATTCTTAATATAAGTTTTCTGATAGTTATTCTTGGAGAAGTTCTGAGATTTACTCCCAAAGCTCTTATTTGATTTAAATCCTCTTCTTCTTTGGTCAAAATGACTTGTCTTTTTAGTCTTACAGTTAGGTAAAATTTCCCTTTTCTTACTCTGTTCATAATAGAAATCATCTTTTCTCATAGCTTCCTCCATAGTTTTTGGATTATTCAAACTCAATCCTATCTTTGCATCTAGTAGGTAGAAAGCTTAAAAACCGTTGAATTTTATGCTTTTCATCTATTATGTAAGATACATATCTTAACAGACTTAGAAACTTGCTGCTCAACTCTTTCATGGACATGGAACCCAATTTTAATTCATATAACTCCTTATATCTTTCCTCGTAGTATTGTTCAGATAGAAACTTTCTTTTAAAATACTTCTTAAAAACTCTCCAGGTTAAGTACTTCTCCTTCATATTTTTGACCATTTTTATATCTTGCCACTAGATATCAACTTTTCTGGTTAAATTGTAAATATCCATCCTGGCCTTTAGTCTGTCAGAATAGTTATGAATCTAAAAATATTTCTTCATTTCTGACAGCCAAGCTTATGCTTCTTCACCTTTCTCTACTTCCCCATTAAACATGGGAGGTTTTTTTTTTGAATTCCCTAGAAATTTCTTCGTAGGGTTTATACTTCCTTCTCCTAGGTTTATGATCACTTTCACTACTGTCACTGATATATTTATGCCTTCCCCTACGTGATATTGCATTAACCTCTGGAGAAGATTCACTATCAGAATATTTTTCTTCCTTCCCTTTATGTTTGTAAGAGGTTGTTTCAAGATTAGTTTCATAAAAAATTCGTTTATCTTTTCCTTTGTTATGCATATTATCTAGCAATATTTGATTCATTTCTAGAATTCTTTCATTGTTTATTTTTACATTTTGCAGTTCCTCTTTTAACTCCTTAACTATCTGTAGTAACTGTGGATTGTTCAAATCTACATAGAAGTTATTAGGATTATTGTGTTGAGAACCATTCTCAACAGATGCTTCCATACCTTCCATTCTTTTACTGGAAAACAGAGTTTATATTTCTATACATAAATAAATGTAATTAAAAATTAGTACATTGGTTTTCTTACTTAGATGTGAGTGAGCCAATCAAGCCTAGTGTTTGGAAACTCGCTATGATACCACATGTAACATCCCTCAAATTCATAAATAAAAGAAATTATTTGTTGCATGTAAAATTAGAGTTCCTAGAAAATATCTATAGAGCTATTATACTTCTTAGACTTCTGTCGTAAGGTCAAATTTTTTAGTAACCTGCAAGATTATATAATTATGTGTAGTGTGCATTGCTAGTATTTTTTATTATGACCATTGGTTGATACTATGTCATATATATTAGTCGATCATAAATTGTAGAAAGAATTGCTTTTATACTTTCTCTTACTAGTTCTATCGTAGCAACAATTGGTTGTTTTGTTTAGTTTGTATAGAGATGATAGGTAAGTATTATAGTCTTACTTAGCCTCCCAAGATAATGCATGAAAATCATCTTCCTTGGTGCTGGTTAAAGAGTTCAACCTTGAATTAGAAAAGAAACTTAGAACTCAAGACTTCAGGCTTACAACAACAAGTGCCACCAAGGTTTTAAAAACACAACTTGTACCTAAACCACACTATACTATAAAGCTTAAGCTATATGGTTTAACTCCATCGAAAATGGTTTGAAGGTTATGCGATGGTTGAATTAGGAATTGATCTTTTGATGGTGACAACTTCATGCGAAGGATGATTCATAACTCAATCCCTGTTCAATCCATGTGATTGTATTAAAAACACTCCTCCGTGGCAGAAGGACAAAAAGTGAAGCCCTAGGTTTTTAATGAACCTCAAAAGTTGCAACTGTTGTTTTGATGGTGTCATGTTTGGTTTTTATGGTGCTCTTGTAAATGCTCCCAGATTCTTGTTGTTTGGCTCTGCAACACTCTTAAGAGAGACTAGAGATGGAGGGACTAAAACACTCAACCCTTATATTCTTCAGAACTTTACCATGATTGTTTTGCTTGCAGTTGCAGTCCACAGATGGAAAACTAGTAAAGATTTGGATGACTCTACCTGGATCTAAAACACCAAAGAGGTAAAGTCTTTGTTGTTAAACTCATGCTCTGTAGTTTTAAACTTTTTTGGACATATTTACATTTATTTTTCTTTCTATTTTAACCTCTATAGAAAATGTACATGTAGGAAGCTACAAAGCGGTCCTCTACGATGAGATTCTCACTAGACATCTAATTGAGGAGTTACTTTAGCCAGTAAGACTCGTAGTCTTACCTTATCGTGGCTCTGTGGAGAAATTGGGTCTCTTGGAAAGTGTTAAAACATCTATAGTTTGGGGCTTCTAATTTGTTTTCTTGTTCATTGTTATGAAAGTGGTAAGAATAAATTTGGTCTACCTGGACTCTATTCTTTGTGGAGTCTTTAAACAACTAAGCCACTCTGTAATATATTTTTGGGTTTTAAAACGTGTTTGCTATTGTAAGAGCCATGAGGGTTTCAATACTGTATCTATGTTTATTTTGTTGGTTCTAAAATTTTTTGATACTGTAAGTACCCGTGACAGTTTCAATAC
The DNA here is from genome assembly GCA_001517045.1 of Pseudotsuga menziesii. Lineage (NCBI taxonomy): Eukaryota > Viridiplantae > Streptophyta > Pinopsida > Pinales > Pinaceae > Pseudotsuga > Pseudotsuga menziesii. The sequence continues at coordinate 104,545 of LPNX010469022.1, forward strand.
TGCAAACTCAGTTTGTTTTGAGCAACTGTGTAAAATTCAAAATGTAAATAAACTGTTATCTTTTGGAGTCTTGTGACTATTCCACTTCCTTTAGAAGATATGGGGTTTAAAAATACTTCTATTCGATTCTGGAAATTTTGTTTATATAATGCAGACTTTCAGTTAGTTTAATTTCTATGGTCGAGAGCCTTACTCTGTTGATTTGGTATCTGGACTTTGAAATCCATTCTAACATAGTTTGTTATTTTGATAAACCAATAAATGTATCTCTGTAATAAAGTCATCAGGGTTATCTGTAAAAATGATTTTAAAATTTGTATTACGGTTTTCTTGTAGTGACTTGGTAAAAATTGCTTATTTTGTTGTTTTCTTGTACTATTTTTATGTTGTTGTAACTCGATAAGACTGTGTAGTCTTATGGTTGATCTTTGTTTTGGGCTAAGGGGCCACTGCTGTAAGATCATTATTGGTTTGATATTATAAAATTTATATCGTGGATTGATACCCGTGAGGGTTTACATAACCTTTTGTTCTTAAACATATTGGATGTTAAGTGCAAAGGTTACAAAATGTTTAGTATATCAAAAATTCATTTGATTACAGAGTTTGCACTTAAACAATGAAAATGTAATGTAGTGTATTCAAATTATAAAAACCTTACAAGTTCATTTGTCTATTTGATGAATGTTGGTAGAGATTCGGCTATGAGGCCTCTCTTGATATTATTTTAGTTTATGAAATTTTAAAGGCCATGAGAGAAGTTGCTAATAGTATCACTATGTGAAATCAATTATGATTTTAGGATTTCATTGTATTATTGACACACTATAAAATGGTCGTGAGGCATTTACATATATTGTTTTAAGAAGAGGGTTGTAAGGAACCTGTTAATGAAACTATGGTTAAAAAATATACCTCTGAAGAGAATCTTAGTGAGAGCTTGTGAGAGATTTTAACTTGATTATTACAAGTTTAACAAGCCATAAGAATGTAGGTAAACTTCCATTACTATTTAAAATAATTTATACTCTATTTAATCAACCATACTGTTTTGAGAATAAATAATCCCTAAGGCTGTAACTCTTTTCTGCAAGCGAAATACTGCAGAAACAACACCAGCTTGACCTTAATCCTGTAACCAGTGCTATGGTCTGTCGATAATCTCATCTTGGTGTTAATTAACAATTTAATCATTAAGAAATATCGGCTTAAGATTCCCTTATGTGAACTAGATTAGTTATTACTGTTCTTTCTAAACCTTGGATATTCTATATCAATGATAGAGTTTATTTAAAGGCGATAAGACTCGATCCCAGAATGATTATTATAAAGGTATATATGTTAAGGAGGAAACTTAGATTTGAACATGAGAATTATTATAAGTTACAATTTAAGTTTAAATATGCATAAAACTCATTTGAGATTAAAACCCTAAGTAGTTACAGTACTATAAAATAATTCAAAACATAATCTATAGGATTCATATTACTATTAGTAATATTTCACTAAGCTGTAATATTAGTAGAAATAAGCTAAATCTCGATAGTATGTAGAAACAACATCATTTAGATTATGAAACACTTTAACAAAAAATACTAACTCAGTAGATCTATCTTTTAAATTGAGTTCTAATAATATAGTTTAACAGTTTACAAATTAAGAGAATATAAATCATCCTAAATATAGTTCCTGAGCATATTCCAATGAAAGTAGAGATTCAAAAATTAAATAACAATTGAACCTGGATAAAATGCAGAAAGGGGACAAACACCCACAGAATACTGTTCCACCCAACCTTTTCTTGAAGTATCCAAAGTTACTTCCTTAGGACCCCCGAGCCTATTCACTGAACCACTAGGACAAAGATCTCTGCCACACAATAGACTTTTGCAACAAAACACTCAGTTGAAGACTTAACACAGCAAATCACTTTAGCTATCCTCTCATCAAATTCCTGGTGTGCCTGACTTTTCATTTTGCAGCTGACACAAGGTTCATTTTCTCAGAAATTAGAATGAGTAGTGAGCCTCCTGCTTAATTTGATGTTTTATATAATATTTCCTAGGACTTTGGGTTAGTTTTGGAATTAAATGAGCCACCAGCTCAATTCCCCCTATTAGGGAACATGACCACTTTTTTAGGGATTATGCTCCTTGTTACGGAGAGAAATTCCTATGGCTTGGGGTACCACAACAGACAGCTTGAATCCAGAAATCAATCCTTTCCAATATGCAAGAGAAATCAAATATCTAACACTAAAGGATCAAAACTCGTACCTTATTATGGACGGTTGAAGTAGATCCCCGTTGAGCTTTCCAACTTCATCTTGAATTGATGAATCACTTCCTCAACAATAAGTAAACAAGACAAGCATACTCTATATATTGGTGTTAGATCTACTCTAGCATATATAATCAACAACGTATAAGCTTTTGAAATCATCCATGGATAAAATATTCATTCAAACATACATTATTGGACATGAAAAGAAATTTATATTAATATAAAATCAAATATTACAATGAATAAAACCTCTGTCGGCACATCTATGAATCAGAGAAACTGAATCCCCCACTTGGGCCTCCACCACCTTAATCCTCCATCTCTCGATAGCAAGCTCACAAGAAAAAGGCAAGCTTGGTAAGAACACTAAAGCGCTCCAAGGGACAAAGGGATGCAGACTCAAGCACAAGTTCCACCAACAATGGACTATAGTTTCTTTGCTCTCAATTCTCTTATGCCTTCAATGTACCCAAAGGGTTCCTTATATAGCTTTTCAATGGGGTAATGAAAGGTCAAATCTGAGCGATCTCAAGGCATATGGAAGGCCAGGAGACAATTGAGTCAGATCCATGTCAATGAAAACTCATAAAGGATTTGGATTTTTGTACACATCCCGATGTATGCGATTTTAGAGGTCAAACCCACGTATATACGCGATAAAGGGTTTAAAAGTAACGTATAGCAATTTTCACATGTTTTTAGGGATGGTCTAGGAAACATTAAAGGACAAAAAATGGTCCAAGGGGTCTAAGGAGTATGCAGAGGGATAGGGGAAGGCCGTACAAGTGTGATTCACCTGGTGTAGTAAAATATGCTATAACAAATGCCCCCTAATGTGTGAAGTCATAGGGGTCATACGATGGCCGAAATACATTATAAGTCCATCCCAGAAGTGGAGTGATGAAGATTCCCAAATGGAAGACCAGCCACCCAATCAGCATAGTACAATGATACAACTCTGCATATAACTGAAAATACATATAGCAGTCCCGGATACATAAGAGTACAATGGCCATGAATAGGCATCATACAAAATATGACATAAGTGGTCATCGCCACGTACAATATACATAGATCAGAATCTCCATGATGAAGATATACAAAGGATCATGATCTCCATAATAGCTGGAAATGTCTAACACACACTGGAATCAAGTCACGAGATCTAAAATCTCATGAACACCGGCACGATCAAGGAGGTAGCATATAAGAGATGCCACCAATCTGGAAGGTCTTCTACACAAACCGCTATGAGTACAAGTCCTACTATGTGAATAGAGGTGTCGAGGTCGAACATAGTAGTCCATCGTCTAATTACTGGTCATTGATGTATACCGTTAAGAGACATGAGATAACCCACCGATAATGATAATGGGAATCAAGGTATTAGAGTGAAAACTAACAAGTGTGAATAGGTGTGTTGAGGTCAAACACTTGAGAGGATCCATCGATCAGGGGACATTGATGTATTCCCAAAAACTGTCGATGGCGAGAGAACCTGCCACTGATGACTGCAAGTCTCAAGGCACTCAAAAATGACTCTAGATTCCAATCCCAGAATAAATGATCTGAAGTTGATGGGATGAAATCCATTGGACGGAGGGCATTAAGGCGTCCCCCATCATCCAACACGAGGTACTCAACAAAGTTGTATAATGTGGAAGGACTCGATCATAAGGTGCACGAACTAGTAACTGTACCAGGAATGGCCGACATGTAAAGTAAAGATAACTGAGGAATCATCCGACTCATATTTCAACTTCCTTCGAACAAGAGTGTAACAGTGAATGGTGACTGAATAAAGGAAGCATAGACTTGATATACAAAACTGGAAGATGTTTGCGACACAGGAGGCATCGATAGAGGCTCCATGGGGACTGGAAGCTTAACCAGTCGATGGAGATAAACTCAGATAAATGAGTACAGCTCTTAAAGTCAAACTATAAACCCAACCATTGGATGTGATATACAGTGCTCTGTTCGAAGGTGACACGACTCGACAGCTGCCAAAGATAACATCTTTCCTTGTCCGGCTTTTTGGTTTTTTAATTTTTTTTGGACTTTTTCAAATATTTAAATAGCTTGAAAAAAAAAACTACTTTATAGTTATAGACTAGGAGGAGACAAGTGTCATAATGGGCAAACAAACTAGTTCCAAGCAGTGGAACATACCTGTGCTCAATGCAAGGATACATGTGTAGGATAGCGACACTCAGGGGAAAGTCCCCTCCTGGTAAAAATAGGGAATCAAGCTGCAAAGGATATATAAAATGGCTCTCCATGGCTAGACATGTGACAAACTCAGGCAATATGGCTGAAAATCAATGTCAGGGAAGCTGGCGTAAGGCTCAATAAGGTAGGAAAATCTCATGATAATGCAATTACAACTTGACATAAGGGAGTCCTGAGGGAAATAGGCCAGCAAAAGATCAAGAGGAGTATGAAGCTCTTGCAAAATGTCATGGCAATACTATACAATAGACTCCCACACCCTAAGGGACAAAATGTCGGCATGGGCACCAAATGCAAATAAGGCGTTAACTAGGGTACCCATGTAAGGTCAAGCTCTACCATTCACATAATGCCCCTTCTAAAATAGCAAGAAGGTTCCATGACATAATAGAATGGGTTCGTACCTAAGGCTATAATGAAATGGTCATAAGGTCATGCAAAATGCAATCGGGGGTGATCCTAACCCATATGCCAGTTTAAACATCATACCTGTAATGGGCATGAACGGGTCAAAGAAACGGTCGAAACGACGCTCAAAATGGTCTTCTACATCATAAATTAGTCCAAAAACGGTCCAAACTATAGCCTAAAGGGGGTAAAAATTTTCAAAAATTTGAAAAATTTCTATAAATAGTAAAAAATTCAAAACATTATATAACATTTGAAATTTTTACCCAATTGAGCTTAGAACTTCAACAGCGAATTCCAAGAGATCCAGCCGACAAAATCCACTACCGTTTTGTACAGGTACTTACCCATGCTCTACTCTTTCATTTTGATGCAAATTTTATCAATTTCCTTTGTGTATTTAGGATTCTAGGCCCATCTTAAATGCGCACCTCGCCCCATACGAAAATTGAGGGTTTTTCCACATATAGGGCTGGATATACATGAAAAATGCCCTGAAAGTCCTGTACATTTGCAGCTGTTTAGCAAATAGTCACGTATGAGGTCGTGCTCAATGATTTTTAAGTATTCTAATGGATCAAACTCAAATTTTATGTGCAGGATGGTTCTAGAATGGAGAGAACGTGAGCACGGTGATGTAGAAGGGGCAGTAAGGGCAGATCTAATGGCTCAACAAGCTTTGTGGTCATGCGGGCTCTACAAGTTTTGGTTTCTTGGTGGTATACGAGCCAAACCAAGACTAGTGCAGATGCTAGTAAACTACTGGGATCCAGACTCAGAGTCGTTCCAGATAGACAGGATGTCCCTCACCATAGAAGTGGAGGACATATACTTTATTACTGGACTTTCTCAACAGGGGGAAGTGGTGAACCTACGCTCTCGCATGCCCGGAGGTGGCCTGACTATAGATGAGTACATTGCGGTGTACTGCTACCTAGACACGGAGAAGGTGGGGAGTCAGATCCCAACTAACTCCATACATGTGCTAGGCCTAAAGGCCATTCTATTGACACTGGGCGGGATAGTAGGGCTAGCCTCACTCCACTATGCCTCATAGCCATTGATGTTCTATGCAGTGGAGTGCATGAGGCCCATAGTTTATGACTGGAGTACGACATTGTTGAGCAACATGAAACAACAGCTCAACGACTGCAAGATGGGTAGGGTGCGAAACTTCAGTTTCAGTAGCATACTGAGCATGTTCTTCTTCAAGAATGTTTTGGGATGGAGCCCTAGAGTTGAAGTTCCTCTACACGGGTTTTGAGATCTGACCCAACGGTGTTGGGTGGATGCGATGTGCAGACTGGGTGGAGGTAGGGTGTCCAACCCCTATCCAGCTGATTTCTTTCCATGGTGGCGACGACAGATAATTGCCATCGATGACTACCGCTATGTGGGGATAGATTTCCGAGGAGACCCAGACATGCCACTACCACCAGGATCAGCATACGGTGACATTGGTAATGAATTTCGACCCTCTTTTTAAAAATTTTGAGTTATTTAATTTTTTTTTGTTTTTTGATTATGTGGTATCAAAAGACATGTTTTTGGGTGATAATACATAGTGACATCTACCATATGCATGGAGATGTGGGACCATGGTGGCCTAAAGGCTTCCCTCGTCATAGACGGAGGGGAATAGGGTACGACATCACAGGTGTGGATGCGGAGCGGACGCTCCAAAGCATTCATACCAACTTCATGAGATTGACACACAGAGTACCCATGGCTCAAGTTGAGGACTTGCCTGAGGCCATGCAACGCCAGGTGGTGGGTGTACCACGAGCATGGGTGTGGCTATTACGACAACTAGCTAGAGTCGTGGTGACATTCCATGATCACAACCACCCTCCTCCTCCACAGGATTAGATACCTTGGAGTGATATATTTTGTACTACCGTGTATTATATTTTGGTGGCTCAAGAGCCCCAATTTTGTATTATGACACTATGTATTACCACATTTTGGATGTTTATAAAATTTTTTATGATGATCGATTTATTTATTTACATGTGTAAAGATTTATGTTTGTGATGAGCTTATTGTGTATGAAACAAATTCTAATCTAACACGTAGTTAGCATATGAGTTAGCAACTTAATTATTAATTCTTGAAACATGTATGTCTGTTATATTGTCAAATTGTCATTCTAACAGTCTCACACATAAGAATCTTCTTAATAATGTCAAATCTCTAACATGGTACAAACCATTAAGCTATGACACTACTAACTCTAAATCAAGTCGTGCCTCAAGAGAGAGAACACCATGTGAAATTGCATCCCGTGGAAGCTCAATAACGGCACTATACTCCGCAAATTTTTTTGAAGAGAGCTGTAAACATACGCCTCTTGAAGACAATACCTGACCCATAGGAGTATAAATCACCCAAGCAGCAGATGTTGAGTGTTGAGTGTGACGGCTCGCACCATCCGCGAATAACTAGTGCAAAATGAGAGATTAGTGACCAAGAGACCAAAAATTTTGGTCACCACAATTTTTTTCAAGGGATAAATGACCAAAATTGATAAATTTAAGCGG